>JAJEJO010003713.1:200682-238606 GCA_020662805.1 Glaucomys volans
CTCCACTTACAATATCCTAGGCCTTTCCAGTTTGCATGGCTAAACTTTTCAAAATTTCTTCCCCCACAAACCAGCTCCAAATCCAAAGGCCTCTGAATCACATAGTCAGGTTAGTCACAGAGATGACCCCATTTCTCTGTGCCAATTTCTACAATTTCTATTTTAGTCAGCCTTTGCTTTGCTGTCAATAAAAGACCCAACCACTTTTCCTGGAGGAGAAAATGTTTATTTTGGTTCATGTTTTCAAAGGTCTCAGTCCATAGACAGATGACTCCATTGTTCTGGGTTCAAGGTAAGACTGAATATCATGGTAAAAATGCAGGAAGAAAGCAATTCAGGACACGGCAACAAGGAAACAGACAGAGCTTCACTCACTAAGGACAAAATATAAGCTCCAGAGGCATGCCTCCAATGACCTAGCTCCTCCAGCCTACAGGTAGGTTAAGGCTGTCATAACCCAATCATTTAAACTCTGAGAATGTTTGAATTGTCTAACACATGCATTTTGTGGGGATACCTCATATCTAAACCATGACCCAAGGTAAGAATTTTTTAATGGTTAGAAAAAAAAAATCAAAATAATAATGATAGTTTGTGACATAGAAATTATCTGAAATTTAATTTCCATGTCTATAGTCAAGCTTTAATGAAACTAGACATACTAAATATACGTATGTGGTCTATGACAATATTCGCACTTACAGAGGCAGTTAAGTAGCCGCTCGCAAGTCCAAAAGTCTGTACTCTAACCTTTTACAGAAAAAATTTACTGATCCCTATCCTATGCTAAAGAAACTGGATATTTGGAGCCAGATTCCTGGGGTTCCACATTCTGGCCTCACCACTTCTGTGATTCCCAACATGTTAATCACTTTCTACAAATCCAGTTTTCTCAAGACAAAAAGGGAATAATAATATCATCCCCATAGATTTGCTGTTGAGAGTGAAATCATAGAACAGAGGTAAAGTAACACAGACTAACACAAAAAATATGCTTTCTGCTGGGTGTGGTGGCGAACACCTGTAATCCCAGTGGCTCAGGAGGCTGAGGCAGGAGGATCGCGAGTTCAAAGCCAGCCTCAGCAAGGGCAAGGCGCTAAGCAACTCAGTGAGACCCTGTCTCTAAATAAAATACAAAATAGGACTGGGGATGTGGCTCAGTGGTTGAGTGCTCCTGAGTTCAATCCCTGTTCAAAAAAAAAAAAAATGCTTTCTCTCAATTAATAACAGGTGAAAATATCATGCAACATTAACAAATGCAAGTCTTCCTTTCTATTTATCTGTCTTTCTCATTTCATCATTTACTAAATATATCCCTGTCTTCTTTTGAGTACTACTGGTGTCAGAGATTTACCTGCCTACAGATACTAGATCCTATCACTTCTTGTCCTGCTTAGATAATTAGGTCTTATCTTTTAGTGTGATTACAAGTCACTCAGGCATTGAAATATAAATTTTGTGAGTTCATAAATAAATCTTCATTTAAAAATTACTTTAAAAACTTTAATATCACTCAATCTCTATCTCCCTCCTTTCTTTTCTAACATTTCTTTATCTCTATTTTCATGGTCTCCTTCTCTTCTACTAGTCATTTATCTTAAAAAAAAATAAAGTAGCATTTCTGTTGTCTTAATACCCTTTCTAGCTACTATTTTTACTATCAAATTCCTCACGCATGCAATCTATAATACATCTAGAGCTATTTGGAGAACTTTGACTTCTATGTCTATAATTTCCTATACCACTTCTCATCTTGCACCTATTTCTTTCATTAACATTCTCCCTGAATCTGAGAGTGATGGAGAGATCCATTTTTTCCCTCTGAATTTGAAACTAGAGGGACACTGACTTGACCTGTACAGCAGTTATCTTTCTACTGATATGACAGACTGTCTAACATTGGAACCAATAAACAGGAAGTAGAACTCAGACATGCAGAGAGAAAACAGGCCTTGAAGCTCTCATTTGAGCCTCTGTATGCAGCTTAACCTAGAATCAGTTTATCTTGCATTCCAAAATGAAGTATGATTAAGAAGTAAAAATCACGTGCATTTAAGTAATGTAAAAAGATGTTCAGCATCAGTAATCACTGGAGAAATGCAAATCAAAACCACAGTGAAATGTCTTCTCACATCTGTTAGGATGGCTATTATCAAAAAGTCAAAAGATAAGTGGTGATGAGAATATGGACAAAAGGTTGGTGGGAATGTAAATTGGTATAGCCATTATTGAGAATAGCACAGAGGCTTCCCAGTTTCTCATACAATTAACAAAGTGACTATTATAGGATCTACTATAAGATCGAGTAGTCCCATTTCTGTATATCAAAAGGAAATGAAATCAGTGTATCAAAGAGATATCTGCACTTCCATTATTTACAATATCTAAGGCATGGAAATAATTCATGTCCATCAATAGATGAATGGATAAGGAAAGGAAATTGTGGTATGTTTGTATATGAGCATGCACACACACACACACACACACACACACACACACACACACACTCACAAAGAAATATTATTCATCTCCCAAAAAGAGTACATTCCACCTTTTGCTATAACATGGATGAATCAGGAAAACATGATTCTAAGTGAAATGTCAAACACAAAATGACAACTACTGTATGACCTGATTTCCATGTGAAATCTGAAACAGTTGAACTCAGGATAGAAGAGACTTGGAAGTAAGATAAATGAGGAAGATTAGTCAAATAGTATAAACTTTTGGTTATAAAATAAGTAAGTTCTGGAAACCTATTGTACAGCATAGTGACCACAGTTAATTATATTATATAAAATATCTTAAATTTACTAGGAGATTAGATTTTAAGAGTTCTCCTTTTAAAAATTGGTGACCAAAATTTTCAGATTTAAGCCAACAAATTTCCATTTGGCTTTACCTATCTGAATGAGACTTTCAATCCGTGTAACTCTAAGTGTTCTAATGGCATTATGGTATGAACTCTCAGCAAGGCTAGATTTCATATTGAGCTGAATATCAAGCATGCAAATTGGATCTATGACCAGCCTTACATATCCAGAGTCAGAGACATCAAGAGCTACAACCAAGTAGATATTTTCTTTTAGGACTGAGACACAATTTTTTTTTTTCATTTTGATTCACACAAATGGGATACAAGTATTATTTCTCTGGTTGCACACGAAGTAGAGTCACAACATTTGCATAATCATACATGTATACACAGGGTAATGATGTTTGTCTCATTCTATTATTCTTCCTTTTCCCTACCCCTCATTTTTCTCTATACAATCCATCCTTCCTCCATTCTTGCCTCCTTTTCACCCCCGTTATGTATCATCATCCACTTATCAGAAAATCATTTGGCCTTTGGTTTTTTGGGATTGGCTTATTTCACTTAGCATGATTTTCTCCAACTCATCCACTTACCTGCAAATGCCAAAATTTTATTCTTCTTTATTGCTGAATAATATCTGAGACAGAAATTTTGAGGTGCCTTCAGAGTCCATGCCACTAGGCTTGGGAGTAGAGACCTGGAGGAAAGTGCAAATGGGAGGACCCTGAGGCAAGAAAGTGATCAGAGGAAAATCTCAAGGAGTAGGAAAAATGATCTGACTCCACCTTTTTTTAAAAAAAGAAGTAGTTGAAAGAACTGAAATGTCTAGCCTAGAGAAGAGATTTCTGAGTGGAGAGAAGAGTAGCTGCATCTAGTACAATGTAAGTGCTTGCTTTGCATTTGTGAATGATCAGTAATTCAATAAATGGCATCTTCCTAACTAGATTATAAACTTCTTATGAGAGGAAATTACACTTCCCTCCATTCCTTCAGAGCTTATTACCATGCTTTGCCTAGAGTGAAGTCTCAGTAAACATTTAGTGGTTGATTATATTTCATTCATAGTACCACCATGGTTCTAGATATAGCTAGAAGCAGAGTCCAGGATCTGGGAAATGAGTGAGGAACCCTCTCTCCCATCTGCTCTTTGGCTCACCCTTGTCCCCCAAGACTGTTCTGGAACTAAAGAACTTTTTCACCTTCTTATCTCCTATGATCTTCACCTCCAGTCCACTTGACCTGTCCACTGTTCCTTGTGTCAGCATTCTCCATAGTTCCTGCATTGCCCTATTACTGAGATTTCAAATTTAGAAATTCCAATTTCTAAGCTAATCATCCATCCGTGACTTTAAACTAGGATTATTAAGACTAAATTCATCATCTTATCATCTAAATTTGTTCATTGTTCCCTTTTACACACTTTCAATTACCATACTATCACTAACCTGCTAACCAATGTTTAAAGCCTGTTCAGGTCATCACTCTCCCCAATTAAAATGCTTGCTTAACAAAAGAATCTTATTTTTTTCCATTATCTCATCTCTTTTTAATTTTTTTTATTTTTACAGACTACATTTTGATTCATTGTATACAAATGGGGTACATTTTCATTTCTATGGTTGTACATGATGTAGATTCACACCATTCATGTAATCATACATGTACATAGGGCAATGAAGTCTGTCTCGTTCTACCATCTTTCATACCCCTGCCCCCTACCCCTTCTCATTTCCCTCTATGTAATCTAAAGTTCCTCCATTCTTCTCTTACCCCCTACCTCCCACCCCATTATGTATCATCATTCACTTATCAGAGAAATCATTCTGCCTTTGGTTTTTTGGGCTTGGCTTATTACACTTAGCATGATATTCTCCAACTCCATCCACTTACCTGCAAATGTCACAATTTTATTAGTCTTCATGGCTGAGTAATATTCTATTGTGTATATATACCACAGTTTCTTTATCCATTCATCAATTGAAGGGCATCTAGTTTGGTTCCACAATCTAGCTATTGTGAATTGAGCTGCTATAAACATTGATGTGCTTGTGTTACTGCAGTATGTTAATTTTAAGTCCTTTGGGTATAACTCATCTCTCATATTTGAACTATCATCTCCATTCATACCTCCATCACCATACTTTATATTCTTCTTATCTATTTTCTGTATTCTAATTCACCTCCTTACTTTCCTCTTCAAACTTCAACAAATTTTTCTCATTGTTCCCAGATTAGTTTTCCTAATGCCTCACTCTGATTATGTTACTTACTGGCCAAAAATCCTCCCTTAATCCTCTAGGACCAATTAAAATCTAAACCCTCTGGTTTTTTACACAAATTTTTTAACAAGTTGTTCCCACTCTATTTTTACCAGCATGTTTTCCAACAACTGCCATATAGTAGCCCTCTGCTTCAGTTTCTTCTACTCAATATATCCTACACTTTTAACCCCTCAATGTTTCCATTTTTCTTGTAGCTTCAAGCCCTAGTTCAACTATCACCTCTTGTCTTGCAGCCTGCTCTGCTCTCCCTTCCTGTGAATCAGGTAGTAAATTTCTCCTCCTCCAAATTTCATCAGTTTCTTTCTCTTGTGTTACTCTTATCACTTTAAAATATTTTGTTAAAAAGGGATAAATTTGAATGATTTTGTTATTAAAGCATGTACTGTAATGATGCCTTCCATTATACTCCTGTGTTATCTATTCATTCATTGATTAAAAATATTAAATGCATAATATGCATTAGGGATGAGGATATAGTACTGATCAAGGTGGATTTGTCCTATCCTTGGGGATTAATTTTGCATAGAAAAGTATATTGATAAACAAATAACTAACAATTTATTAATTAAAATTGTGATAAGTACTAAAAATGTATCAAGTGCTGTATGGATTAGAGAAGGTGGATGTATAAGGTAATCTTGTTTTATTATCAAAAATATTCTCCCAAAATGGAGTCATATTCAGTCTGTCTTAAAAGAATTTGGTTGTTTAGTAGAAACTATTTTCCTTGATTTGTAGCATGATCTAGCTATTTTGAGTAAAGACAATGATACCTGAGAAACAAAGTCAGAAACTAAATTTGTACTCCTGAACTACCATTACTGACTAGTTTAGCTCAGCCATAAGCAGAAGCATTGTCTTTTTCTTCCTTGTTATTTTATTCCAATGCAGCTATTTTTTGCTATTACTGATTACAAACAGCCATCAACCATGGCCAGCAATCTCCAAAAAATAAGAGCAAAAACATAAAAAGGCAAGTGATTCATTACTAAGCCTGGTGCCAGCTATAAGGGAAAAAGCCCTTTCTGACTTGAAGCTAGCAAGCACAATAGCACATTATTCCCAAAAGCATTATGACTTTAGATTTCTGAATGGGCTTACCACCAGCCTCAGCTGGCAAACTACTATGCATGCACCGGCATGTAAACTCTTCAGATTTGTATTTTTCTCTTTCCAGAAACTGGGACTGTTCCTAGTCTTCCCATATTTATCAAAAAACAAAATTAGATTCTCATTTTTGTCCTCTCCCATGGAGCTAAAACTTCAGATTTCAAGAGTATAACATTCCCTCCTACTTTCTTTAACAGGAGTTTTCTTTTTCAAATGCAAGGTGCCATATATGTTTTGGCATTCATGATTATCAGCACACGATTAAGGAGAATTATAAATCACAGGCCATTAATGGTCATATAAATGTAAGCAAGCCACCATCAACGCGACTTTTATACTGTGGTAGGTAGATGGAAGAAGGGCCACAAAGACAGGCAGCATGCCAGGGAGAGATGGCCCTATTGGGCATGCAATCACCCAGCAGAATAATCTTTATAAAAGTTATTAGGAGGGACTAGTTATTCTGTGGCCTGAACTGAAAGGAAAATGTAGTCAACTAACAAGAGCCATGGTTGTTGTATCCTGTAATTAAATGTTGTTTACACATCTTTGAGGACCATGAAGGATGCATAAGGCCTATAAGAGATTTTCCGCAGTGAGACATGAGCGTTGCCCCATGACAGGAGGTAAAAAGGGGAGTGCAAAAATAAAATGTGCTTTTTCCATGTATTTGCCCCATTTTCATAGGGAAAAGAAGCATTTTCATGGCAAGCATATTGGAGACATTGTTGTAAAACAGATCTTCTGCACATAAAGGTCACCTCTGTGAAGCTGCCAAGGTCAGCACCCTGGTGGGTTATCTGCCAAGGAAGTGCCAGTGGTGGAATGTGTGCCGTGGCAGGCATGGAGGCAGCTCTGCTCTCCCACCCTCCTTCTGAATCACCGTTCTTTGCTCCTTTGTACCAGAGTTGTCACTCTTCCCACTGCGCCCTCCCTTCTCCTTGGTGGGATCTCTTTCCTTACATACGAGCTGAATGTTCTGTTGTTTGCCAGGAAGCCAGGCCTGCTGAATGCTGATTTCATGGAAGTCAGAGAAGCAAACAGTAATTTTCCAAGTAATCTACATAAAAAGTGACCTTGCAAAGCATAAAGTGCTCAGCTTGGCCCATGATGTATTTATGCTTGAAAGGGGTGAGGGTATATATTACAGATATATACAGGGGTAGGGGTACATAGTTACAGATAGTTATAGCTATAGCTACATAAATAGATAAAGATATATACACATGTATGTGCTTGTGTGTATGCACATACGTACATATCACCTAAACACATACTGATACATATTATACGCTGTATATGCACAAAAGCATATAAACATAGATCATTTCCTTAATATATACATATCTGCATATGGATGTTTTTGTTTCCATTTTTGTTGAGTAAAAGTACTCTTTGTATCTCATAGCTTACTTTTCGTCCCTCTGAAAGAACCACAAAAAAAGTACAACTGCAAATTAGTTGTTTCATTGATTTAATCTCTTTTGTAGTACCTTCAGGCTACCTGATACAGTGTAAAGGTATATTTGAATTGTTATTTTGACATATAAGGTGAAAGGCACTATTCAAAAGAAGCATGTAAGTATGCATTCAAAGATACTTTTCTTGTGTAGAGGATATCCCTAATGTCATTTGGATATTTTATTACATTATGTTCATTCTGCAGGCTTCCAAAATACACAAAGAATTGACATATGTCATATCTAACTGTGACCTTTTTGGCATTCATTCAAGTTATTTTTATGCTGAGGCTTTACAGGAATTAAAGAGAGATTAGGTTATCGCTCATAGTAAGCTCTTTCTTTTAACTCTAAACATCTCCATAAGGTGAGCTGTCACTCACCTGTAGGTCATTCATCATTAACTGTACATGACTCGAAAAATGCACAGGGCCAGCATTGCTTGATGGTCCTGATTCTTTTTTCTAGGCAGAAGCAAAGAGTTCAGGGTTTTATTATGAATAATACAATGGTCATAGCTAGAATTATTCAAATCTCAGAAAACAGAGATTGCTCAAAAGAAAAACCATCCTCATATCTTAATATTAATTAGTCATGTATATTATTATAACGTGTAAACTATGTCTATTTTTCTTTCCCTAATGACACACATCTTAATAATGAAAAACCAATATAAAACCACCAAAATCGTTTTATTTAATATGTTATATGCTTCCATACTTTTGACAGTCAAAAAATCAGAGTGAGTTAATGTCACAAAATGGAGAAGCACATTTGTTGAAAAATTCAATAAGCAACTGACAATAAATTCCAAATTGTGAGTAGGGTAAGTATTGAGAAATGAAATATCTATATTTGTAATGTGATTGCACTATAGACATTTTTCATATGTTGTTACTCATTTTTTTCCTACTGCTTTTGCTAATGAATTGAGTAGAAGTCATCAACATTTCAAATCTGATAGGAAGTCAGATAGCTCAGAATCTATAATGGGAAATAAAGGCTCAGTGTATGTCCGTCTGCTCGGCTCAGCCCAGAAATACAAACAACTAAGAGCCATTTGGCACTCTGTCAGCAATCTTGGCAGAGATTTGAAAGATGGAATGGAGATGAATTCTTAATGACTTCCTAACATTTAGATGGGGGCTCTTTCCAGAAGGAAATTGAGACACAAGAATTACAATTACAGAATAAAGAATTTGAGTACTACCTTAAGACTTCTCCCTGTCAGGATGGAACTATGGGAAGTCAATTCTCAGCAAGAGATTCTGCCATTAGACTTAAAGGAAAGCAAAGTAGTTGCTTTCAATAGAAATTTAACACGTAGTTCTCTTTCAACAAAGAGCATTCTTGTTGGGTATCTTCTGAGACGCCTAATATTTACAGACAGCTGGGCTGTTTTCCTGAGTCTTGTCTGGTCTAGGATATAAATGTCCCTTTCTGATCAATTTCAGTTGGAAATTACATTAATATTTTATGATATTTGCTCTTAAGTTTATTGGTTTCTACGTGGTCACATTTTTATTTTAAAAGGTGAAATATCATATGCCAGATTAAGCATCCCTTGCCTACTTTTGCATACTTTAGAAAGTTTTTTTAAATAAGTCAGCACCAATTATTAGTTCTAGAATGAGACTATCTTTCCCTGTGAAACCACATTGCTCTTTAAATTAGTCGTTTTCTTTATTCCCATTACAGTCCCTAAGTCTCTGCTCCAGTGAACTCTCTGGTTGCTTCTTTCAGATTCAACTGTAGCCATCTATATCTGCACCGTCCAATGTGAAAATCACTAGCCACAGGAGACCATTGTGCACCAAAATGTGACCATTCAGAGTAGACTTGAGAGAGATATGAATATAAAATGAGCAGACACTTCACAGAAGAGGATCTACAAGCAATCATCAGATATATGAAAAAATGTTCAACATCTCTAGTAATAAGAGAAATGCAAATTAAAACTACCCTAAGATTTCATCTCACCCCAATTAGAATGTTTATTATCATGAATACAAGCAACAGTAGGTGTTGGCGAGGATGTGGGGAAAAGGATACACTCATACATTGCTGGTGGGGTTGCAAATTGATGCAGCCACTCTGGAAAGCAGTATGGGGATTCCTTAGAAAACTTAGATTGGAACCACCATTTGACCCAGCTATCCCACTCCTTGGCTTACACCCAAAGGACTTAAAATCAGCATACTACAGTGATTCAGTCACATCAATGTTTATAGCAGCTCAATTCACAATAACTAGATTGTGGAACCAACCTAGATGCCCTTCAATAGATGAATGGATAAAGAAACTGTGGTATATATACACAATGGAATATTACTCAGCCATAAAGACTAATAAAATTATGACATTTGCAGGTAAATGAATGGAGTTGAAGAATATCATACTAAATGAAATAAGCCAATTCCAAAAAACCAAAGGCAGAATGATTTCTCTGATAAATGGTTGATGATAACTAATAGGGGTGGGGGGAGGTAAGGGAAAAATGGAAGAAGAATGGATTGTATAGACTGAAATGAGGGGTGGGGAGAGGGCAGGGAAGGAAATATACCTTATACATGTATGAATATGCAAATGGTATGATTCTATTTCATGTACAACCAGAAAAATGATAATTGTATTCCATTTGTGTACAATGAATCAAAAAAACCTGTATTCTCTCCTTTTAAAGAAATAAATTCATTAGCACTCCCCAAAACAAAAAATACACAATGAACTTAAAGTATGCAATGTGAAAAAGAATGCAAAAATCTCAACAAGGTTTTCATATTTTACATGTTAAATAGTAACATTTTAGGACATGTTGTATAAAGCAAAATTTATTATTTATATTAAAATAGTACTTTCACTTTAAAAAAATATTACTAGACCACTTGTCACATAGGTAGCTCATATTATACATTTATTAGCAGTGCTATTTGATAGCAAGCGGTCAATACAGCTACAAATCCTGAGCAATCACAGGATATGCCCAGTCCTGTTGGTGTTTTATGCAGTCTACAGAGTATCTTTCACATGGGAGAGTATAATAGGACCAAGTAGGCAGGGGTGCTTAACATCCCAAAGACAGCCCTCGATATTGGCAATATTGCCACAATTGCCAAGGAGAAAGGATTCCACTTGTCCCTCTAAATATCACTATATGATACTAGCACCAATTCATAAAAGATTTTAGAGTAGGAAAATGTTCTTCTCTTTTCAAAAGGATTTTGGTTAATGATTACATTTTATTTGCACAGAAGTTAAAAACTTAGCCAATTGTCAATTTATGCTCAGTTCTACAAGATGTGGGTAGCGATTTTAAGTTAACAGCTTCTACGCTTCTTTAATCTATATCACAATCTATAGGTAAGTACTGCCATAGTCATTTTACAGATGAGAAAACTGAGCCCAGACATGGTAAATAATTAGCCCCTCTTCACAGAGCCTGTGACAAAGGAAGGTTTATTGGGCTCCAAAGTAGTTCTTTTTAATCACGCAACTACATTGCCTTTTAGTGCATGAATTAAGTACACCAAAGCCAGATGGCACATATGTTCTAGATTTGCAAAACATTTCATCTGCCTAGTGAAAAGTGTGAACAAGAAGAGAAGGACATGATTAGTCATCCTTCAATATAAAAATGTAGAATTGTACTTGATGTGCCCTTTTGCTTAAACATAGAACAAGAGCCCTAATGGAAATAAGTAGCTCAGATAAACACAGTTTTTAAAACATAATAACAAACGTATGAACCAAAACAATATAATGCTGTTTAAAAGCACAGAAATATATATGTTATCAATTTTAAAACTTGTCTTTCCCAACTATTCTCAAGGAAAGTATGTATTTCTGCCTATGTACTTCTAAAATGTTTATATTTGACCCACAAAGTCTGAAGCATAATTTCATATGCTTGCCTTCTTATATGCCCTTGATACTTTTCATTTTTCCTTTGAGAATTCCTACTAAAATTCACTTTAAAATGCATGAATTTTTTTCCTTTCATCCATGGAGTCCATCTGTTGCATACAAAGTCAGGGGCAATAAACTGGTAGGGACTATTTAGATGATTTGCATAATTATTTGCATAATTTGGTCTTTTGAGCAAATATACCTGTATTATAAACTAACAGGTGGTCAGTTCAGGACACAAAAAAATAATATGCTCTACATACAAATGAACAGATTTCATTTTAGGTACTGCAACAAGGCTGCCAAGCTTGCTAATTAATTTCTTAATGTCAGAAGAAATGAACTTCTTTTGTAGAGATTATATTAAATGTGCTTTTAAAATAAACAAAATTAAAATTGATATGTATTCTAAAATATATGCATATTAATATAAATTGAAGAATAAGTTCCTTTTGGATTATAAGGTACTTTCAATAGCTTCATATATCTTCATTTGCTATCAATTCCATCCTTTTCAATTAAATTACATGTGATTTTAATCACAAGCCATGTCTTCTTCATTTATAATTTTAAAATACTTCTATGAGAATTAAAACAGGAATGGCTATAAAAGACTTGCTGCAAATATTTTAATGAATGCATACATGAAAATGGCTGAAATAAATGACAAAAAAAGAAAATCAGTGTAAATTCAACGTATGGAAGAAAAGCTTAAATTAGATTAAATAATAATTTTTAACTATAGAAAATCAACTGAAAGAATACAATGTATGAAATTAAACATTATAAAGTTTTAAAGTTTTTCCTTCACTTCCCTGACAGAGAAAACTGTCAATTCCTAAGACCTCACACAAAAATACGTTTTAGAGTCTTGCTTATAAAATTATATATAAAGCTATTAGCGAATTAAAATTTTACCTACTTTCCCACATCCTGAATTATTTTAGTATTTTTTTTTCTTATTTTTGAGTGCTCTCTTTGGAAACTGAACACAACCTCAGAAAAAAAGAATGGCATAAAATGCCCTGGCCTCCAGTTCTTTGGGGTGGAAATAAACAGGCAAACTTGTTATTGAATATTGCTTATTATTCAGTCTTCTGTGCTTTACTATTTTTTTTTCAGATAAGGATGGATTTATTAAAGGTTTGTATTTTTTGAATATTGGACTTTGGATCCTTTTTGTCTTTAGGGTTTGAGGATGGGTGTGGAGAGGGTGTGTGTGAGACCAATGTCAATAATGGGCAGAGAGAGTCTCTGTCCACCTTGATGAGGACAGACCAGGGTAGGATTAGCATGGGAAAGGTTTTCACTTAGGAGATATCAGCTCTCGAAAAATCTCTCTACCTAGGGAAAAAGTTAAAGTCCAAACTAATTTAGAGCCCTAATAATTTCCATTTCTATTTCCTGTTCTGTAATATGGCTTTTTATATGTTCATCTTTCTATAAAGTTGTGTTCCTCAGCTCTCCATTACTATAGCAAATATCCAAGATAAACCAACTCAGAAAGAGAAAAATTTGGAGAGCTGGGTGTAATGATGCATCCTGTAATCCCAGCAACTGGGGAGGCTAAAGCAGGACAATCGCAAGCTTGATGTCAACCTTAGCATTTTAGCAAGACCCTAAGTAATTTAATGAGACCTTGTCTCAAAATAAAAAATAAAAAGTGTTGGAGATGTAGCTAAGTGGTTAAATATCTCTGGGTTCAATTCCTGGGACTAAAAAGAAGAAGAAAATCTTACTTGGACTCATAGTTTAGGAGGTTTCAGTCAATGGTCAGGCAGACCCATTGGTTTTGGGACCTGAGGCAATGCAGCATATCACTGTGGGGAGTGCACAGCTGAGCCAGCCATTCACCTCATGACAGTCAGAAAGCAAAGAGAGACAGAGTTCACAATCCCTTTTAAAGGCATGCTCCCAATGATCTAACTTCCTTCCAGTGGGCTCCACCTCCTAAAAGTTCCACCACCTCCCACTAGTGCCATGGTTTGAGGATGAATCCTCCATCACATGAGCCTTTTGGGGGTCACTCAACCAAACCATAAAACAAGACTTGGTCTTACTGATTAAGGATCCTTTTTCTCATGGCAGGGAAGAGTGGGCAAAAACCTTTTTATCTGTAATATGAATTGCAAATGTTGTTTTCCATTTCATCTTTCTATTATTTTCTTTACTAATAATCTTCTTTTGCATGAAAAAAACATTATTCTTTCTTGTGTAGATATTTTTGTGATGTATTATATTTAGGAAGATAATCTTCAGTCCTCGATCATTTTAAAATTAACATTAAAACCATGCTAATGGTTTCATTTTTTAAAATATTTAAATATTCATCCACTTAAAATTTACCCTAGTGTAAGGAAGAGGCTCAAGTATTCTATTTTTCTTCAGATGGTTTTCCAGTTGTCACAACCTCTATTGAACAATAATTGATCTTTTTAATTTACCATTTGAGATGACATATGTATTATGCATTAAGTTTTCATTTGAAATTGGGTTTATTTCTAGGCTTTTTCATTTTGTTCCCTTGATCTCTGCCAATTCATGCATTAGTACTGTGGATTTCAAATTATTGTAGCCTCTCAGTGTTTTGATATCTACTTCGACTAGTTCTCCTTTTTTTTTGATTTCTGAAAATTTCCTGGATACACTTTCTTGCTTATGTTCCCATATAAAATTTAGAATTTGCTTACCTAACTTCAAGAAGTATTCTATCGGTACTTTTTATTGGCACTTTATTATTGAGGTTATTAACAGAGAGAAGTAAAATCTTTATGGATGGGGTCTTTGTAGTTTATAATGGTAGCACATTTCCATTTATTCAGATGTTCTAATCTTTCCACCTATATATGTCTCTGGAAAATTTTTATAATTATCTTTATATAAATTATGCACATGTCAATTTAAATATCTTCCTACTTACCTTTTTAGCTATCATGGAAAATCTCTATTTTTATTGTGTTTCATTGACTAGATTTTCTTTACCCATCACTTTATTTTTAATTAAAAAATTAAGTTTTTAGTGGAAATAGATTTATGATCTGTGATATAATAAAAGATTCATTTTATTTTAATAGATGAATTAAAAGAATTTACATTTATCAACATGATAGATCTAGATGATTTTAGTTGCTATATTATTGATATCATGTTTCTGTTACTTACTTTTACTTTTTATTTTTTTATTCTTTTTTTTTTCTTTTGGTATGAGGCATTGAACCCACTGACACTTAAACACTGAGCCACATCCCCAGACCTTCTTTATATTTTATTTAGAGACAGGGGTTCATGCTAAATTGCTTAGAGTCATGCTATGTTGCTGAGGCTGACTTTGAATTTGTAATCCTCCTACCTCAGCCCAAAATTTGTAATCCTCCTATCTCAGCCTCCAGAGCCACTGGGATTAGAGGTGTGCACCACCGCACCTGGCTGTTTACATATCTTTAAAAGATAACTCACTGTTGTTTGTTTTTGGTGTACATTTCTTTTGAAAATTGAAAAATAATGCATTTCATACTACGGGTTATCTTTATAACTTTTAATACTAAATTTATTTATTTATTTTTAGGTAATATCTTTACAATTATTTATTATTAAATTTATTTATTTATTTCTAGGTAATATCTTTACAATTTCCTTTTGACAAAAACAAACATACCTTACACCCCACTCCACTTGATTTTAGTTAATTCTAATATCTCTATACCTTTTCTTAGCTTTTGCATTTGTGCTGATATATTTATACTACTTAATCTTACATATATACTTTTTGTGTCATCAGCTAATATAACAAAGGAAAATCGTGCATTACGACACCTCCCATCTTCTTTCTCCTTTCCCTCCTAGGTTTTTGTCATTACCTTCTCTCCTTCTACTTTGTCTTTTGGTTATGCTGTGGTTGTCATCACTGGCTGTCCATTAAAATCACCCAGGAAATTTTGAAAATTATCCCTGGCTACATCCCAGCACAAAGCTTTTAAAGAAAGATCTGTAAGCATGGTTTGGGGGGCACTGTTGTGACCCACTATCTCCACAGGTGGTTACAGTATGCAGCCAAGCTTGAGAACCACTGATTCCCATGACTTTTTTTTTTTTTTTTTTTTCAGGTTGTAGGTGGACACAACACCTTTATTTTATTTTATTTATGTGGTGCTGAGGATTGAATCCACACATGCTGGGTGAACCCATAACCACTGAGCCACAACCCCTGCCCCAATTCCCATGTGACTGTTTTCATTCACTCTGCAAATTCACATTCAATTATCTGATGTCCATTTCTTTCCAAAACTCCACAAAGAGTCAAATGCTCAGTCATTTGTGCTGTTGTGCTTTCTAAAATATTTTCTGAATTTCATGGCCAACGTTTGACAATTTCCTGGTGTTTTATCACAACATTTTTTGGTGAGGGTTTTCCTTTTGTGACTCCCCCCACTCTCCTTCATTCCTTTATTTTACTTTTTTGTCTCTGATTAAATCTTATGCTGGTTCATTTTTGTCCACTTTTTAAGGAGATGGGGTTTTAGCAAGAGAATTTCATTGAGACCAGGCTTCATGGACAAACAACCTGCACAGTACCTAAATTTATTTGTGCAAAAGGGTTCTATGTTTGGTTTAGTGCCTGGTGTCACCATTTTAAAATTTTTTATAAATTTTAAGCAAATACTCCAAATAAAGTAGTAAATCCAGCATCGATGGAAAGCAAGATGAACTATAAGCCTTCAGAAATGTTTCTTCTCATCCAAATGAATGTGAGTAATCTAGGATTTTAATGAAATTTTGTTTCCCACTGTAGCTAAGGACACACTCATGCTTTCCTAGAAATGTAGCTTCTTCAAGGTGCGGCTCCTGGTTTAGCCTTGCCTCATTTAATTCCTGGAAGGAAATCAGATCAAAGGAAGATCATACAAACAATTGGTGAAATGCGTTTCAGTTGCTGCAGAGAAGGGATTTAGGATAGGCATGTTCTTCACTGATTTTTGAGGTTGGGAAAATGAGAGGTCTGTGCTTCCTATCTGGAAGGGGATTTGTTCTGCTTAATTTTTTTTAAATGGTGTTATGGTTTAGATATGAGGTGTCTCCCAAAAGCTCAAGTGTGAAAAAATGCAAGAATTTTCTGAGGTGAAATTATTAGATTATGAGAGGTGTAATCTAATTGGTGAATTAATCCACTTATATGGATTAACTGGATAGTAACAATAGGCAAGTAGGTATGACTGGAGAAGATAGGTCACTGGGGAGGGGTGCCACTGTTTGGTTTATTTTTTATTTTTTATTTTTACAGACTACATTTTGATTCATTGTTCACTTATGGGGTACAAATTTTCATTTCTATGGTTGTGCATGATGTACATTCATATCATTCTTGTTAATCACACATGTACATAGGGTAATGATGTCTGTCTCATTCCACCATTTTTCATGCCCTCCCTCCCCCTCTCATTTCCCTCTACATAATCTAAAGATCCTCCATTCCTCTCTCACCCTCCCCCCAACCAGATTCTATATTATCAATATTTTGTCCCTGGTGAGTGGAGCACTCTCTGTTTCTTGTTGCCATGTCTTTCCAACATGATGTTCTGCCTCACTTAGAGCCCAGAATAATGGAGTCAGGTGACCATGGACTGAACCTCTGAAATCTTGAGGCAAAATGAATTTTTCTCCTCTACATTGTTCTTATCGGGTATATTGATCACAGCAACACAAACATAACAACTGGTATTTGCAATTTTAGTTTTTTATTTTCCCTGCTTCTTTTGAATGACTTATAGGGGAAAGAAAAGGGAAATACCTGAATTTACAAAGTCATCTTTAAAAACATATTTAGTTTTCTGTGTCATTGTGTCTTATGTATATCTTTTGTGGACAACATGTAACTCAACAATTTCTTTTAACTCTATCTGGAGGCCAAAGGAGGGTTACTCCACTTACATTGATTAGGAATACTAGTTAATTTCTTTCCTATCTTCTTATCTTCTAGTGTGATACTTTTAATTGCATTTTCTTCTCTTCTGAAGAGAGAATATTATATATTCTATTTTTGTTATTAATAAGTACTCTAAAAATCATCTTGCATATTTGATTCAACAAGATCAAAGCTAATCAATACTTACCTTCTTTTCTTTTAACATGCACTTGATATATAGGACTTTGAAAATCGTAACACAATTACTGTCTAAGATAATTCTTGTCCAGTAAACAAGAATTGTTTACTAACCTTAACAATCGGACATGATTTGGGTTGATTACTTGATGCTAACTCACATTTTTCAATTTCTTTGTTTACCATTCCTATTTGCATCTCAAGCTATTTTGAGTCTGAGAGACAGTTTTCTTCTTTTTGTAATATTTCAATTTAAGAGTGTGTACTTACAACAAACTCCCCTTTTGTTTGTTTAAAAAATCTTTCCCAGTTTTGAGAGAGAATTTTCTTGACTAAACAATTCTTGGTTGATAACTCTTTTCTCTAAACTCATATTAAGACATTATTATATTCTAGATTTTATTGCTGTTTTGGGGAAATCTGTTGTGAATCTAACTGAAATTGCATCGGTGATGAGTTTTCTTTCCTCTCAGTTGTTTTCAACGTCTTCTCTTTATTTTCGCAGTTTCGCAATTTGTTAAACAAGTGTAGAATCAAATGCATTTTTATTTATCTTTATTAGATTTGAGATGCTTTCTAAATCTAAGAATGTATTTCTTTCCTCAGTTCTTAGAAATTCTCAGCCGTTTGCTGTCCGAATATTATTTTCCCCCATTCTTGCATTTCCATTCTTTCTGAAACTCAAATTACATGCATACATCCTTTCCACATTATAATTTCCATGTGTTTTGTTGTTTGTTTCTTCAGTGCTAGGGAATTCAGCCCATGTCCTTGAGCATGCTAGGCAAGGCATTTTACCACTGAGCTACACCCCAGCCCCTTCCATGTCTCTTAACTTTTCTACTTTCCTTCTCTTTGTGTCTCCTTGCTAAATTTAAATAATCTCTTTAGATCTATCTTGCAGTTCTAGTGATTATACATATTTTTATTTGTGAATATTCTGGGGTTTTTTTCAGATTTGTTTGATAATGTTAAATATTATTACTTGCATATTGTAGTTTTATGTCTTTAATTTTTCTCATTTATACATTATTTTATATTTCATTTCTGATCATTACACTGACTGTGTCATTGAGGGTCTAATTTTGCAATGTGTGTTTTCTGCTGACTTTGGTTTATGTACCTATTTCTTCCTGTGGTATGACATGTTGAATTGTTAGATCAGTTTTTTCTTTTGGCCGGCATCTAAGAAAAGGGTATTGAATGCAGATCAGAGTGCATTATTTCAATTTAAATTTGTTTTTAACCTATCTTTTTCTTAACCCATAAATATATAAATATTTATATTTTCCATTCCTTTCTTTCTGTTTTATTTTATCAGTAATTTTCCTCTACTTTCCAGTTTACTAATTATTTGTTCAAGTATTTAATCTGCTAAGTCAACTGATTTTAAATTATATAACTTTCACTCATAAGAATTTATTGAATATATTTCAAATATTTCTGTTCTGTTTCCACACTGCAGAGGTCTTTTCACACTGCTCATTTTGTTTCTGTAATATTTATTTATTTATTTGTTTGTTTGTTTGTTTTTGTTATCGTGGATTGAACCCAGAAGCACTTTACCACTGAGCTAAACCCCAACCCTTTTTATTTTATTTTGAGACAGGGTCTCACTATTTGCTGATGCTGGCCTTGAACTTGCAATCCTTCTGCCTCACTCTCCCTAGACACTGGGATTACAGGCATGTGCCACCATGCTCAGCTTTCTATAATCTTTTAATTTCTTTATTTCATTTTAACAATATTCACAAATTTATTTATTATATACATAAATTCACAAATGAGAAGATGCACCTGAAATATTGCTATATTTTTCAGGGTGGTGAATTCTACCCTGTGATTATTTAAGAAAGCATGGGGGGAAAAAATTCAATAGTAATTGAAGAGGTGTCTCTTCAATTGAAGAGATGTCTCTTCAAATAGAAATAGAAATGTTTTGATTATTTAGTTTTGACAAAACTTTTAGAAGAAAACTGAATTACTTTAAAGTTGTTTTTTCAGTCAGATAATACCCCCAAAATTTTATCTTCCTTTCTTGATCAATTTCTCATTGTAAGACAAAGAGATATTTAATGTTTTAGTGACCAAGCTGAATATTATATGGTAAGTACTACTTTCATGCTTGAGTACAGCTCTACCTTTGTTCCAGTGTTTCTAATACTTATTGTGTCAGTGTAAAGTGCTTCAGATTCAAAGTGCATCCTCTAGTTATCTTTATCGATAGGTAATAGGTAATTTTTTGCTATAAGCATGACTCCACATATTGTTGCAAATATAGAAAATGTATCTTTACCTAAGTGATGAATAGCTACTCACTTTTTTGCCTGAAATTTTAAAAATTACATCTACCTGGTCCATGAAATTTTGATCATTTTTTATGGGAATCTGAACCATTTCTGCAACAGGTCTATTTTATTTTCTAGATGCTTGAGGCTTTTGAATTGTTTGTTCATTACATGTTATAGCTTTTCCTTCACTATTGGGATAGTTGAATGGCCTCCATTAAATTTTTATTGGAATCCCTCGTAATTGAATATGGGGCTGTGTTGCACACACTATCTTATTGATGTCAGCTATTTTTAAATCCATGTTGCCATTTTAACCTCCATTTCCCATTAATTCTGTCAACAAATGATAATCTCCTCTTTTACCTTTCTCAGAATTGTGTTTGGCAATCAGCAACATTGCCTCCCTGTAAGAGCAGATGAAGTTTGAATTCCAGCATCCATTAATTATAAACTTCCATTTGAGTCCTTGCTGCAGACTTGTACTGTCCAATAGTGCAATATTTAGTCATTCATGGTTATTTAAATTCAAATTTAAATATCAATAAAGTAAAAAATTCAGTTTTTCAGATATACTGACCACATTTGAAGTGCTCAAGAGCAATCTGTGTCAGGTGGCTACCATTTAGGACAGTGCAGATAGGGAAAATGTTTATCACCACATAGAAAGTTGTTGGATAGGACTGCTTCTGAAAATGACCAACTTGATTCAAGGACCTGAATCTTTAAGAACACTACATAATGCTTTATCTGCCAGAGCACCACATCCAGGGTCTCTTCCATTTATGAAAAAGACCTCAACAATTTCATTAGTCATGTAAGTAGGAAACTCATAGGGCAAAATGAAATGTGCACAGCTTATCCCTTTTATAGCTATTGTAATAAAATCAGAGATTACAATGATTATAATACATTGAATGTGATCATACAAAGTTCCACTGATTGTCCTCTTTAAGAGTGCTGATTTATGAATTTTAAAGATATCAATCTTACTGTATTCTAAGTGAAATCATATCTCAACCACCATATGTTTTGTAGTAATTCAAACATTATTTACGAAACCCTTTTTAAAAGTAGCGTTGAATGGTTCTATTCAGATGAAATGATATCTAGAAATTTTTCCTTGTCGCTCTTCAGCACCCAATATATTGTTAATAGCTTTATCTGTAGAAAATTTAACATTCAAAATTAAAACTAAGTAGTCTTTCCAAGGCCAATGTATGACTGCATTTCACAATCTTTCATAAAGTAGAAAGTAAGCCTAAGTTATCTACTTGGTACTACTAATTTCTTTTACCTGTTACCATTTGACCTAGATCTTTTCTCGAGTAGAACTTCGCTTGAATTTAGGCATTGTGGCAGGAATCCTGCTATGACACAGCTTTCATAGACCTGTTAGTATTCTAGCACTTTGAACACTTCAGCATCCATCAAGTTTAAGGCATGAGAATAATTTTTGCCTGCTTATTGTGCTAGCACATTCTCCATCTATCTTTCCTAATTGTATTGCTCCAACAATGCTCATTCCAAAAACTCTCTCTCATTGAGAGGTCTACAGGAGCTCCATTGTCTGCTAGGACCTCAGGTTATTTAACACTGCAAAAAATTACAAAGGAAGCATGTATCTTAGAACTAGTCCCTTTGAAAGAGATGCTTTAATCAAAACATCTATTATTCACTTGTAATCATTTATCAGAAAAACCTCTATGAAAGAATGTGGGAATTCTATGCTACAGTTTTCAATCTATTGTCAACTCTCAAAGATCTGAGCAGAGTGTGCAGATTGTGTTTGCCTGATCACTGCAACCATTGCCGCAGTGTCCATTGACTCTACTACAATTGAGCCATCCACAAATTTGTCCTGTTGCACTTAGCTTTTTTGAATTGACTCTAGACTTCCGAATCTTGATTTTCAAGATTATGAAATGATTAAATTATGATTTCTTCTAATACTTTTATGATATTGTTTGTCACCTTCAGATATTAGTCAGCAGAGAACTAAATTTCTTAGTCCTGGTAACTAGCCATTTTTACTAATACCATTTTGTTAAATAATCATTTTTTAAACCACAGATTAGGAATGCCATATTCAATATATGGTGAATTCCCATATGAACTTTTCCATCTATACTCAGGCTAATTCTGTTTTATTAATCCATCTAATTTTATGTCAGTATCAAAACTTTTTTTAATTACTGTCGCTTGGCAATACATAATGCTAGAGCTAATTCCTATTTATTGTTCTTTCTCAGACTTCATTTGATTATTCCTAAATCTTAACTTTTTCCATATGACTGTTAGAATTCAAATTACTTAGTTTTAAAAATAGTCCTATTATTTCATTGGTGTCATAATAATTTGTGATCATCTGGGGAAATATTACACCTTTACAATATTGTTTTTAATTTATCCCCAGTGTCTGTCTTTCCACTAATTAAGTTGGCCATCAAAGACATGCAAAGGGTAGAGACTTCCACAGGAAGCAACAGCAAACCAGGAACCACATTATCAAACCCTTTCGTATCTTGGTGGTAAGAAGTGACTAGGTCTCGCCAAAGGAATTTTATGAAAATGTGTATGACTTCTGGATTGGAATAGTTAAGACACTGTTGTATCTTCCTCCTGGTTTTTCTTTTATTTTCATCTAATGACAGAAGATGAAAATCTCTTGTTATCTGTAAGATAGAAGATCCATAAGACAAAAGAAGCTTCCAACTATAGGTACATTCATAGAAGACCTACTAACTCAGAAGGCCCATATTGGACTATATGAGAGGAATGGTAACTTTGGATTAAGCCACTGAAATTGGAGTTTCATGTGCTACAGAAGCTTTTAGCAGCTTAATTTATCAGGAAAGAATGATCATACAAAGATAGAGGAAAATGAGAAGAGAAGTAAAGCAAGAACTCCAGTATTTTATAATCAGATGGTAGAGGAAGAAAGTCTAATAAATGTGGATTAACATTTCCAATGGAGATAGGAGTAAAACCAAGAAAATGCAATATTACTGCAAAGGAAAAAAGCATTTCAAAAAAGAGGGAATAATTAACTGTCCAAAAGTTGATAGCATTCAAGAAAGAATAAAATGACATTTATTGGTGCTAGCAACATGGACAACATTGCTCATTTTAACAAAATCCCACTATGGGGAAAACAGATGAGGTGCAAATGTGTGAGAAAAATGGGGGGAAAAAGAACACAAATTTTGAAAGATGTGCCATTCAAGGATTTGCTTTAATCATTTTAAACTTGGGGAAAATATTATCTCAGACTTGAGTGAAAAATTTTAATGTTGAAATAAAACATGGAAATGAGGAAGAGATGACATAAGGGACAGAGTAACTGACAGGGTGATGACCTAGAGCAAGGCATGTATCCAGGTGAACCTGGAGGTATTTATCTTTGATAGAACATAGCATTGCATTTCTTTCACTAAAAACAGAAAGAGGGTAGGCCATGGGTGCAACCAGAACAACATTTGAGAATATGGTGGAAGAAAGTTGAGGCAACTGTAGCAACTTTCTCTAAAAGTTTTGCATGTTTGTTTGTTTTTCCCTGTGAATTAAGAGTGTGAGAGTGGAAACTGGATCCGATTTTTAAGGACAGTGGCAATGGAATGGCATAGTTGTAATTGATAGTGAAAGAAGCTGGCTTGATAAATGAGATCAGGTTCCTGGCACAGATAGGATACATTTGCATTTGATGATTATAAATTTATGGTGAAACCCATTTACCCAGCTTTGGATTTCTCTGGTAGTATTCTGTCACATAAAGGCATAAATAAATAAGATAATTGGTTCATCTTGATTTGGAGCTTTTCCAGACAAGGAGAAATGAAGTGAGGATATTGGCAATAGGAAACATAAAAAGATAGATTGTAGAGACAAAGGATATAGGGAGGGAATGAAGACAGAAGTCTAACAGGAAGAAGGAATGGGGATAAATAAACTAGAAATCACAACAGTGTTGAAGCAATCTCCTAATACAATTAGTTGAAGAAGTTGGTAATATCAATTGTGATGAAAGAGTGAGTGAGTTGCTTAAATTAGTGCTTTGGAAGGTGAAGTATATGGTCTACACAGAGTGTGTAATAGAGTAGAAAGGAAGTAAAAATCATCAAAGAAGAGGTTGAAGTAGGAATGGTTCCCACCCTCATGGAGTCAGACAATCCCCAGGGCTATGTTAAGGAAAATGCAAAATATCTTGAGAGCCTGTGAGACAGTCTGTGTGCTTCCTTAATACAGCTTTAACCACTGGCATTAAATGGCTGGTACTTGTTTGTGTCTGCATATATTGTGTTTATTGTTGTATCTCCAGAATCTAGCACAGTTCCTGGCTCATACGAAGGGCATAGTGAATGTTCTTAAAGGAATAAGTGAGTACGTAAATAAATGAAGGAAGTTGTGGCAGCCACCCTATTGGAGAATTGCCAGTGAGCTTTGCTCCTGGTATTCACATCCCTGTGTAGTCTCTTCTCACATTGAGCCCAGGTTTGTCTGTGGAACAAAAAGACTACAGTAGAAGTGAAGGAGAGACAATGTTAAGGGCAGGTTATAAAAAACCTGCGACACCCATCTTGAATTACTTGCACTGGGGGAAATCATGTCATAAGTAGCACATGGCGAGGGACTGAGGCTCCTAAAAACCACCAAGTGAATGAACTTGGAAGGAGATCCTCCAGCCTTGCTCAGACCTTCAGAGTTTAGTGCTGTGGTCAATGTCTTAGCTGCCTTCTGTGTAAGACCTTGAGCCAACACCACACAGCAAAGCCATTTCTGGATTCTAATCTTCAGAGACTCTGTGAGATAATAATGTTGGTTGCTTTAGACTGACAAATTTAGGGTAATTTGTCATGCGGCAATAGATAACTAATACAGATGGTAAGCTATTTTTTACCAAACATTTCAGAACTTATTCCCTTTGCTATTCCCTTCCCCCATTTATTCATAGATCATAAACGATATTTCCTCTTTTTACCCTATATATCATAGTAATTTTAAGACTCTGGCATTTCTACTTCAGTAATAAAAATATTGTATGCATATGAATTTTGGTATAAAAGGTATTAAACTATGGCAAATTATGCTAAATTATGGCATAATCACTTCTCATTTTATGAAATATTGTATAAGTTGATGTGGAAGGTGTAAAGAATTTTTAAATTGTAGCAATTGCTCCATCCACATTGAATTTTCACCATATTTGGCATGTTCTTCAATTTTTCTTAAAAACAAAGCAAGACAGTACAATAAGTCATAATTAACACAAGCCAGAAAAGGCACTGTCAGCATGGGCTGTGCTTCATTTGTTCATCTCATGTTTAATTCTACATAATTAAAGCCTCCATAATAACAAATCCAAAAATAAATTGGGAATTTAATTTTAGGAAGAATCAATGCTGACTTCAATGCAATTTCTACTTAAATCATACATTATATTTGGTCATCACATTGCTTAAAAAGCCAAACATTACATGACAAAATTATTATGCTAAGTGATATTGAAAACTTTATTGTATTTTTCAGAAAACAAAATTAAATGCATTTAAGGAATGGTGCCTGTTATTTTTCAAATGGAATGGGAGTGCCCTTTTCCAACAGATATTTCAGATGAAAAATTTATAATAAGAAATTTTAATGGTCTAAATTAAGATAGTTCATTGCATTGAGAATTTCCCAAATCAATGTTAACAAAATAATACCTTCTTATAAAAATATAATCTTACCATATGGTGGTTTTCAACATTATCTGCATAAAGTACAGTGTCATGGTGACCACACCTTGAGATATCACTATTGTTCCCTCTACACATACAAAGGAAGTCCATGTTTCCCTAGTGTATTTAAGGGTAATCTATAGTGAAACTATAGACTTATCCTCATCTATGAGATTGAATGAATACTGCAGGATTATTCCATATTTTTTGCCAAATTTCTGACATTCATGAAAAACAGTAGATAATCATATTCATTTTTATAACTCAAACATATTACTAATTATCAAGGATTTAAACTTATTTTGTGTAGTATGCCCTATGTTATAGTAATACATTGTAACCTAGTTTGCATTAGTTTTAAATAATATGTATGTATGACATTCAATTCTGTTTTTAGATTTGACTCATAAAAGAGATTACTTTGAAGCACAATTACCATTGTGAAATTTGCTGTAAAATAATTTCAGCATGCATATAAACTTTTTCTTGTTCACCTGCAATGTGAGCCTGCCTCATTATTCTTTGTAATTCACCTTTCCTGAATGACAGCTTGAAAAAAATCAGCACATCAGACAGGATAATAAAAGGTCCATAATTCTTAACCAAAAATCCAATTCCATAATGAATAGAAAGCATTGTATAGGTCTTGATTACTCATGTATGTGCATATTTATACGTAATGACTCCAACATCCCCATATTTATATTTATAGAGAATATTTATGTTTATAGAGAATAAAAATCTTTTGAAAGCATGCATATATGATGTTTCAAAAAAATGTCCAACTGGTTGGTATCAACTAGTGTTCATGAAAGAGAGCCCTGAGGGTGAGATATCATTTACACTTCTTGGTATATATACCTTCTAATCTTCATGGTGCCTAGGCAAGTAACGCATGCATAAGGCAAGTAATAAATATTTTTATTGGAGTTGACAATGTCTAAGTGAACATTTCTTTCTCAATCTGATAGTTTTTTATTTGGTGCTAGGAGTTTGGTGTCAACCCAATTTAGGATATACTATGATTATACCTATTTATGTTTCCATTGCTAAATACTACATTAGATATATTTGCTATGCCAAGAAATCTCATGAAGAGAGCCATCACTCAAGTTTAAAATGCTCGTGTTAATGCAATAAAAATATTTTAATGGATTTAAAATCCTTGGGAATATAAAAAGTACCATTTACCTAGATTATGGGATTTGGCTATTTATTTGAGAAGCTTTCAATCTCCAGATGTCCTTGATTGAAGTATAAGGTCCTGGGCTCAAATAGGAGACCAGTTAGCTCATCTTACCAAGTGGCCTGCTGTTATGTTGCCCTCCTGGGTTCTGAAGAGTAACACAGCCCTTTGCTTCATTCTATCCTCTGTGCTCTCAATCATGAACACATCCCTATTAATTTTAATTGTTGTACTGAATATTACTAAGGAAAAGTGGCAATGTTTAATGATTGAAAAGAAGGGGAATTTTCAAATTTTACATAATTCTAGAAAGACCATACCTTCAGTGGCATTGTCCTCCCTTCTCAGAGGTTGCATAGAAACCAGGTTGAAGTTCCATTTTAATCCAACTAGAGGGAGAAGTGTTCCCCAAACTTCCACCATCCTTCCTGTCCCTGCTTTTGATTGACATCATGTCACAAAAAGGATTCTTCCCAGCCTTTAAGTCTGTGGGAAAAGTTAGAATAAAAACAAGTGTTCCCTATTCTCAAAGGATGGTTTACTTCTCTATTAGTTTGCATATACATTCATTTTTCCCTCCTCCACACAGATAGGGCCTTCTTTAGGTATCTCTTCATAATAAAATCCTATAAAAAATGAGCATGCTCACGGGTTTATAATCCTATAAAAAATGAGCATGCTCACGGGTTTATAATCCTCATACCTGGGATTACAGGTATGAGTCACCACACCTAGTTTATAATGCTGTTTCTATTAATTTATTCTAAGGAAAAGAAAATTGAAAGAAGATACCTTTATGCATCTAGACCTCCACTGCAACGTTATTTATAATAGTTAAAATTAGAAGCAATCAATTAGAAACTCTCAATAGGGAAGTGTTTATAAATTTATGACACTCAATGGAATATCATACAAATAGCCCATTTATTATGAACATTGCATTGTAAAGTATAAGAGTCTATAGTTTTGTGTGAATTAAAAAGGAAAGGATGAATTTTTTAAAAAATTTGATGTTAATTTGAAAAAAAAAAGGATAGAATATAAAATTGTATTTGTATTACAATAGCAACTTTGCAAAATTATAAAAAAGGGTGTTAAAAGGGAATAAAAAATCTACACAGAATGATACTTTGTTTGTTGATTGGTGTGTTGATTGTTTATTTGTTATTGCTTTGGGATTTTAAAAAATACAATATTGTTTTTTATAATCAAAAAGGGACAGAAGGAAGGAAAAGTGTATACTTTCCTCAGTTTACTTTTGGGTTAAAATGGAAATTAGCCTTAATTGGTTGCAGTGATAGTTAAATCATACCTAAACTAGTACAATTAAGTTACACTAAGAAGTGGGTGGTGGCTGCTTGGTATCAGTCTGTCATAAATTCCAAATCTGAGAGTGATTTTTAAAAATTAGGCTATAAGTAGATGCCACAATGCACAAAACCCTGCGTACTCCATGCAATAAAAAAATGTTTAAACACACACCCCCACACATACAAAATGTTGCTGTGTGGATATACAGACTAAAGACAGAAGAAAACGCACCAAAAATACAATGTTTATTGCTAAATGATGTTATGGTCAGTAGATGATATTTTTTCTTTTCTAATTTTTATGTACATGCTTTATTCTATAAACAGCGAAATATTGTTATTAACATTGATCTTAATATATTTTAAATATAATGGAATAAAATGCTGAATCAGTAAGGTTCAGCTGGAACCTCCCAGTCTTAAGAAGACCTACTAGTCTTATTTTGGGGAAAAGGAGAAACTCTTTGGCCATATATTCCATTTGCACATAGTTGCTGTTCTACAAAACTCCTTGGAAAATTAAAATTATTTCCTGCCCCATATGTATAATATTACACATACTATACATACACACACACATATAGGTATGCATATGTATATATTGTGTGCTGGAATCTCTATGGTGTATTATACCCATTAGTGCAGGAACATTTTCCTTCCTTGGGTAAGGAAAGTAGCTACCATTGATTGACCACATGCTATATCAGGCACTGTATCAGATGACCCTGTAGTGCAGCTAACCCACCCTTTTCCTATGAAGGCAGTAAGCAATTGTACAATATGGGTCTCCATAGGACTTCAACATTTAGAAAGGATATTCCTCAAAATTATCTTACTTAACATTCATAGGAACCCTGTAAAATAAATATTACTATTCTCATTTTACCAAGGAGGGAACTAAGGATTAGATAAACAGCTCAAGTAACAAAAAAGCAAGTCACAGAGCCTGTGTCCATATGGGTCTCTGTGTCTCAAAGCCTACCTAGAGCTTTAGCTACAACATTCTGGCTATTACACTCAAAGAAAAATCATTAATTGATGCTGATCTGCCACAGTTCAATCTTCCTTTTTAATTGAACTAAGAGTGGCTCAATTCCAGGCAAAGCGGGCACTGGCTTCCATTATGATTCTTTTTTTCTTGGTTGACTGCCTGCAATATTTAGGCATCGTCACCACAAATATTGAAGCTTCACCTTGTTAAATTAGCACCCTGATATAAATCGATCTACGTCAGTACAACACAACAATTTTATTTCATTTGATTTCACTGATTTTATTAGCTTCCAGAAATTACAGCTCCATCCAATTAAGTATTTTTCAGAAAAATTATATTATAAAATATTGATAATAGGCATATACAAGATATGTAAGACAAAGAACCTTCTACCACCATATCTGCAGTTAAGTTTGTAAGACAAGTGGTGGTGGAAATTAGCTCTAAGCATTAGGCACAGAAGTGATTTGAGTTATCTTTTGGATAATGTTATCATTGAGGAAAATCTAACAGTACCATCCAGTCAGGAAAAAAAAGGTAGGAGAATTGGGAAAAAAAAAAAGTAGACCTTTATGTGCAAAAATTAGTAGAGCAACAAGTCTATTTTCCATTACAGAGAAAAATATACTCATTTGAATTTACTTCAGAATGATGTAAGAGGGAAGAATAATGACAAGGAATAAAATGATTATTGCTGGAAATAGATGCAGTCCCAAGGCAAGTTCTTTAAATAGAATCAGACATTAAAAAAGGAAGTGATATTACAGAACTGTAAATTGTTGATTATGTTGCCACTTAACCTTGTCTACTAAGGATTTGTAATGTGCTCATGTGTGAGTGTGAGTGTGTGTTCAAGGGGTTAGAACTAGTATTGAAATGGTTTTAAGCTATTAAATATAAAAAGGATTAGAAAAAAATGGAAACCCTTCAAAATATATTAACTGTAAGCTCTTGGGTTGATGTTCTTATACAATCTTTGTATTTCTCCTCAAGTGCTAAATTAATACTTCCATTATTAATCACACAGAAACATGTATTATGAAATATTCCTGATAGTATGTACACTTGAAATTATACACATTCTGAGATCTGTGTAATTCTCATTTGAAGACCAACTAAGCTCCTGAGGATAACAAAGAAACATCTGTACTCTTATGTCTGAGGACAAGGTCATAGAAACTTAAAAGGCAGAAGTGAAAGGAATATAGATAAAACAACTATCTTCAACCACTTGATCACTCAGAATGATTTTATAATTTAATGAAGAGAAAAAAAATTTTTCTTGGGAAATAAATAATAGAATGTTGGATACAATTGTCCCTTCATCTAGGAACTTAGGTTAAGTCCAATACCCAGAGTTATATACTTCATTCTAAAGAATCACCTCCAAACAAAATTGGACCCTTAATGACATTTTCTAAGAAACGGTAGAACCGATTCTGGGACCACCAATTGGGGACAGGTGAATAGGGCTCAGTTCTCTGGATAGTGAAGTGTTTGTGTTCAGTTTTTCCTTCTGTGTGTCATGACTAGTATGGAGAAAATGATTCTAATTAATCATTCATGAAGACATGGGCTGATACTCCAACTAAAGATATTAAATATGGGGAATTGAACATATAAATAAATGCCTTCCTACTCCTTACTGAAGCCCATTCTCTGAACAATAGTTAATAGATATTTTTAAATAAATGACATCACAAAGAAAAAGAAGAGAAAATTAATTACAAAAGTGGACAGATGAATAAAAATCAGAATTTACAAATCAGGATAATGTTAATTGATTTAACAATTTTGAGAGAATGGTATCCTAAATTGGCAGTGATAAAGCTAGTAAACAACCCAGCTTTCACCATAGATCCCTGAAAACACTCCAGTACCAATTACTCTGGAGAAAGATAATACTTAAAGCAAAAGATGATTTCTAAACCCAACAACTCAATTTAAAAGTAGACTAAAGACTTGAATAGACATTTCTCTAAAGATGGCCAATAGGTATATGAGAAAATATTTAGCATGAATAATTCTCAGGAAAATGAAAATCAAAACTACAAAGACATACCACCTCAGATCTATCAGAATGGCTATAAAAAGAGCAAAATTAAGAGACATAAGTTGAAGAGAATGTGGAGAAAAGTAATCCTTAAACATTTGGGTGAAAAGGCAAAATGGTGTGGTCACTATGGAAAATAGAATGAAGATTCCTAAAACTTAGAAATAGACCTAACACATAGTTCAGAAATCCCACGTCTGGCTATCTAATCCAAAGAATTGAAATCAGAATCTCAATAAGCAATTTGCTATCTCATGTCCACTGCAGCATTACTTACAATATTCAAGATGCAAAACAAAAAACAAAACAAACAAAAATCCTTGACAGTTAAATGGAATTGAAAAAATGTGGTGGGACTGGGAAGTACCTTAGTAAATTAAAATTAAATAGACAACAGATGGGCTCAACGTTTGTTTAAGAAAAGACCTAGAATCCTAGATTTTCTCTCTTTCTTTACACATTCAGATTACCACCTATTCCCCAACTTGGTAGAGATGTAAGGTTGTAGCCTCCTGGTGGTGGGATGGGGGGGCAGGCAGTGGCAAAATAAATGGTAAAATGCAGAGCTGATGGAATAAGAATAAGATACCATCTTTTTTTTTTTTTTTTTTCTTTTGGGTATCGTCGATTAAACTCTGGGCACACGAACAGTCAGCCACATCCCCAGCCGTATTTTGTATTTATTTGGAGATAGGGTCTCACTGAGTTGCTTAGTGCCTCGCTTTTGCTGAGGCTGGCTTTGAACTCTCGATCCTCCTGTCTCAGCTTCCAGAGTTGCCGGGACCACAGGCCTGGGCCACTGTGCCTGGCTTAAGATACAATCTTTAAAGGACATTTAGAGTTTTTTTGGTACCATTTTACAGCATCTCTGGGAGAGAGCAACTGTCTGTGGCTGCCTGAGTCCCCAGCACGGATCTCAGGCCATTTGGTACCATTTTACAGTGTCTCCAGGAGAGAACATCCGCCTGCGACTGCCTGAGTCATGAATGGGAGCTCAGGCCTGCCTGAGCCACCAAGCCCAGTGTCTCCATCACTGAACACAGGTCTGCACCCCCTCCCCAACTTGGTCTATTTGCCCAGGTCCACACCCTGGCCCTGAGTCTAGCACCTGTGCTGCAACTGATCGTCTATCAACACCAGGTTGCCTCTGCCCAGAAGCATTGATCATTCCCAACCTGGAGGTAGTGGGACAGCACCCTTCCTGGGTCACCGCTTGATCAAGCACCTCTCAAACATCAGGCCATTGAAAGATAAGAGATTTGAACTGTACAGTATGTTTTTATCGCAGAATGTTTTTAAATTAGTTGTATTACTATGATTATTCCTAATATACCCACTATATTCCTACCTTTTTCTTTTGTTAACATTCTTATCACTCTATCTTCCTCTTATATATCTGTTTCCTTGGAGAAGCTCTTCTTTTTCATGCTAACAACCTATTTCTTTTAATTCCACTTAAACTATTCATATGACATAGTATATCAATAGACTCACTTTTTATCTCATTATTGTTTTGTTCTATACCCCTCCTCATCCTCCCTGTCCAACATTAGAAATTGCAGTCCTTATTGCAAACTTACTGGTTATGCTGTAGATAATAATTTGAACTCATCTCTGTTTATTAAGACAACACTGTTAGTACCTTAATAGGGATTATTTAGATTAAGGACACATATTGTTTATATGGTGTGCTGCTAATACTGATCTCTCAATTCAAGGGGAGGTATTGAAAATAGGCAGGAACCCTATAAGTCTTTAAGGGAAAACTGCAATACCTAGGATTCGCACTACTAGAGGGGAAGATACACTAGCAACATGAGAAAACATGGGAAGAAATTGTCCCAAACAAACCCAGATACTATACCAAAAGAACCCAATGACAACATGGCAGAAGCATTGTCAGAAAGGGAGTTGTACATAACTAAAATGATCCAAGAAGTGAACGAGGAGTCAAGAGAGCAAATGCAGGCAATGCTAAAAGAGCAACTGCAGGAAGCAAAAGATCATTTCAATAAAGAGATAGAGATTCTGAAAACAAACAAACAAACAGAAATCCTTGAAATGAAGGCTACAATAAACCAAATTAAAAACTCAATGGAAAGCTTAACCAACAGGCTAAATCACTTGGAAGACAGAGCATCAGACAATGAAGACAAAATATTTAATCTTGAAAACAAGCTCAACCAAACAGAAGATGGTAATAAATCATGAACAGAACCTCCAAGAATTATGGGTCATCATGAAAAGACCAAATTTAAGAGTTATTGGGATGGAGGAAGGCACAGAAATACAAACCAAAGGAATGAAAAATCTGTTCAATGAAATAATATCAGAAAATTTCCCAAATCTGATGAATGAAATGGAAAATCAAATTCAATTGCCTTATAGGACACCAAATGCACAAAATCATAACAGATCCACACCCGGGCACATTATAATGAAAATACCTAACATACAAAACAAAGATAGAATTTTAAAGGCTGCAAGAGAAAAACATCAGATTACATATAGGGGGAAACCAATACGAATATCAGCAGATTTCTCAGCCCAGAACCTAAAAGCAAGAAGGGCCTGGAACAACATATTCCAAGCATTGAAAGGAAATGGATGCCAACCAAGAATCTTATACCCAGCAAAACTCAACTTCAGATTTGAAGATGAAATAAAATCATTCCATGATAAAAACAAGCTAAAAGAATTCACAAACAGAAAGCCTGCCCTACATAAAATCCTCAGAAAAATATTCCAAGAGGAAGAAATGAGAAAAAACAATGGAAGTCAGCAAAGGGAGGAATTGCCCTAAAGGAACAGCCAATTATAGAAAACCCAAGTTAGATAAAAATCCCAAAATAAGTCAAAATGACTGGGAATACAAGTCATATCTCAATAATAGCCCTAAATGTAAATGACCTAAACTTATCAATCAAAAGACATAGACTGGCAGATTGGATTTAAAAAGAAAGACCCAACAATATGCTGCCTTCAAGAGACTCATCTCATAGGAAAACATGACCACAGACTAAACATGAAAGGTTGGGAAAAAACATACCACACACATGGACTTAGTAAAAAAGCAGGGATTTCCATCCTCATTTCAGATAAAGTAGACTTTGAGCCAAAGTTAGTCAGAAGGGATAAAGAAGGACATTTCATACTGCTTAAGGGAAGCATAAATCAGCAAGGCATAACAATCATAAATATTTATGCACCAAACAATGGCGCATTCATGTATATCAATCAGATCCCTCTCAATTTCAGGAACCAAATAGACCAAAACACAATAATACTGGGGGACTTTAATACTACTCTCTCACCATTGGACAGATCTTCCAAGCAAAAATTGAACAAAGAAACCATAGGACTCAATGACACAATCGTTAATTTAGACTTAAGAGACATATACAGAATATTCCATCCATCAAAAAGCAAATACACTTTCTTCTCAGCAGCTCATGGATCCTTCTCTAAAATAGACCATATGTTATGCCACAAAGCTACTCTTAGCAAATACAAAAACATAGAGATACTACCTTGTATACTATCAGATCAAAATGGAATGAAATTAGAAATCAAAGATAAAGTAAAAACAGAAACTACTCCAACACCTGGAGATTAAATAATGTGCTATTGAATGATGCATGGATAACAGAGGACATTGGGGGGAACTAAAAAAATTCTTAGAGGTCAACAAAAACAAAGATACAACATATCAAGATCTCTGGGATACTATGAAAGCAGTGCTAAGAGAAAGATTCATTGCATGGAGTGCATTCAATAAAAGAATGAAAAGTCAACAAATCAATGACCTCTCATTACAGCTCAAAGCCCTAGAAAAAGAGGAACAGATCATCACCAAAAGTAGTAGAAGACAGGAAATAATTAAAATCAGAGCTGAAATCAATGAAATTGAAACAAAAGAAACAATTCAATAAATTGACAAAACAAAAACTTGGTTCTTTGAAAAAATAAACAAAATTGACAAACCCTTAGCCACACAAATGAAGAGAAGGAGAGAGAAAATCCAAATTACTAAAATTCATGATGTAAATGGAAATATTGCAACAGACACCATTGAAATACAAAACATAATTAGAAGCTATTTTGAAAATTTATACTCCAACAAAATAGAAAACCTGGAAGACAGCAGCAGGTTCCTAGAGGCATATGAGCCACCCAAACTGAATCTGGAGGACATACACAACTTAAATAGATCAATTTCAAGCAATGAAATAGAAGTCATCAAAAGCCTACCAACAATGAAAAGTCCAGGACTGGATGGATTCACAGCCGAGTTCTACAAGACCTTTAAAGAAGAGCTCATTCCAATACTCCTCAAAGTATTTCATGAAATAGAGGAGGAGGGAACCCTTCCAAACTCATTCTATGAAGTCAATATCACCCTGATACCAAAACCAGAGGAGGACACATCAAAGAAAGAAAATTTCAGACCAATATCCCTAATGAACATAGATGCAAAAATTCTTAACAAAATTTTAGCAAATTGCATACAAAAGCATATTAAAAAGATAGTGCACCATGATCAAGTGGATTTCATCCTGGGAATGCAAGGGTGGTTCAACATCCGGAAATCAATCAATGTAATTCACCACATCAACAGACTTAAAGTCAAGAACGACATGATTATTTCAATAGATGCAGAGAAAGCATTTGATAAAATACAGCACCCCTGATGATCAAAACTCTAGAAAAAATAGGGATAGTAGGAACGTTCCTTAACATTGTAAAGGCTATCTATGCTGAGCCCACAGCTAACATCATTCTAAATGGAGAAAAATTGAAAACATTCCCCCTGAGAACTGGAACAAGGCAGGGATGCCCTCTTTCACCACTACTATTCAACATCGTCCTTGAAACTCTAGCCAGAGCAATTAGACAGACCAAAGAAATTAGAGGAATACGAATAGGAAAAGAGATAAAACTATCCCTATTTGCTGATGACATGATTCTCTATTTAGAAGACCCTAAAAATTCCACCAGCAAACTTCTGGAATTCATAAATGAATTCAGTAAAGTAGCAGGATATAAAATTAATGCTCATAAATCTAATGCATTTTTATTCATAGGTGATGAATCCTCTGAGAGAGAAATTAGGAAAACTATACCATTCACAATAACCTCAAAATAATAAAATACTTGGGAATCAATCTAACAAAAGAGGTGAAAGACCTCTACAATGAGAACTACAGAACATTAAAGAAAAAAATTAAAGAAAATCTGAGAAGATAGAACTATCTCCCCTGTTCTTGGATAGGCAGGATTAATATTGTCAAAATGGCCATACTACCAAAAGTGCTATACAAATTCAATGCAATTCCAACTAAAATCCCAATGACGGACCTCATAGAAATAGAGCAAGCAATCATGAAATTCATTTGGAGGAATAAGAGACCCAGAATAGCTAAAGCAATTCTTAGCAAGAAGGGTGAATCAGGGGGAATCACAATACCGGACCTGCAACTATATTACAGAGCAATAGTAACAAAAACAGCATGGTATTGGCACCAAAATAGACAGGTAGATCAATGGTACAGAATAGAGGACACAGAGACAACCCACAGAAATGCAGGTATCTCATACTTGACAAAGGAGCCAAAAACATACAATGGACAAAAGATAGCCTCTTCAACAAATGGTGCTGGGAAAACTGGAAATCCATATGCAGCAAAATGAAACTAAACCCATATCTCTCATACTGTACAAAACTCAACTCAAAATGGATCAAGAACCTAGGAATTAAACCAGAGACCCTGCATATAATAGAAGAGAAAATAGGTCCAAATCTCCATCATGTTGGCCTAGGACCAGATTTCCTTAACATGACTCCCAAAGCATGAGAAATAAAAGCAGGAATCAATGATTGGGATAGAGTCAAACTAAAAAGCTTTTTCTCAGCAAAGGAAACAATCAGCAATGTGAAGAAAGAGCCTTCAGAGTGGGAGAAAATCTTTGTCACACACACTTCAGATAGAGCACTAATCTCCATAACCTACAAAATACTCAAAAATCTTTACACCAAGAATACTAATAACCCAATCAATAAATGGGCCAAGGAAATGAAGAGACAGTTTACAGAAGAAGATCTACAAGCAATCAGCAGATTTATGAAAAAAATGTTCAACATCCCTAGTTATAAGAGAAATGTAAATCAAAACCACCTTAAGATTTCATCTTACTCCTATTAGAATGTCTTTTATTAAGAATACAGGCAGCAATAGGTGTTGGCGAGGATGTGGGGAAAAGGGTACACTCATACATTGCTGGTGGGATCACAAGTTGGTGCAGCCACTCTGAAAAATAGTGTGGAGATTCCTTAGAAAACTTGGAAAGAATCCACCATTTGACCCTGCTATCCCACTCCTTGGCCTATACCCAAAGGACTTAAAATCAGGTTACTACAGTGATGCAGTCACATCAATGTTCATAACTACTCAATTCACAATAGCTAGATTATGGAACCAACCTAGATGCTCTTCAATAGATAAATGAATCAAGAAACTGTGGTATATATACACAATGGAATGTTACTCAGCCATAAAGAAGAGTAAAATTATGGCATTTGCAGGTAAATGGATGATGTTGGAGACTGTTATGCTAAGTGAGATTAGCAATCCCAAAAATCCAAAGGCAGAATGATCTATCTGATAAGTGAATGATGATGCATAATGCGGGGGGGGGGGGGGGG
>JAJEJO010003713.1:238706-288043 GCA_020662805.1 Glaucomys volans
ATAGCATAGAGGGAAGGGAGGGGTGGGGTTGGGGTGGGGGGGGGTAAGAATAATAACAGAATGAGACAGACATCATTGCCCTGTGTACATGTATGAATGCACAGATGATGTGACTCTACTTTGTGTACAACCAGAGAAACAATAGCTGTACTCCATTTGTGTGCAATGAATCAAAATTAAATAAATTTAAAAAAATAAGTAAAGGACATTTAAAGAATAAAAAGAGATCATGAAATTAAAAAAAGGTAAGAGACAATATGTTCAATAGATACTTTGCAGGCGTTGGGAAGGAACTCTATGAAGCAAAGAAAAAGAAAAGATGGCACATAAAAGAAAAACTAGAGGATCAGTCTTGGAAATCTACTATTCAAATAATGAAAATGCAGAGGGATGGAAAGAAATATTTTAAAGTCTAAAAAATAAAAATGTATGCATTGTAGGACCTGAATGACAGGAGGGAAAGAGAGAGGAGAGGGAGGAGGAAGGGCAGGAAGATAAAGAAAGTTAACAGCTTTGGAAGTTTCATGAGCTTCATGAACAGCCAGAATAAAACAGCAATGACTTCAGAATTTTGAGCAGAAATTATTTTCAATTTAGAATTTAACATTTGGCCAAAATTCATTTAAGACAAGGGTAGAAAAATTTTAATAGAGAACGTACTTAGAAAGGTGTCAGTAGATCTCCCTTCCCTTCCAGAGAATCTTAAACAGAAATAATGTTTCTTTACCTTTTTCTGCTTTCAGGGGCCACCCATATTCCCTGACTGGTGATCCTATTCTTCCATGTTCAAAACCAGCAATAGCTGGTTAAGTCTTTTTCACATCACATCAATCTGACTTATTCTTCTGCCTCCCTGTATCTCTTTTACTGGCCCTGTGTTGAGCTGAACCACTCAGATAATCCAGGATAACCCACCTAATTGAAGGTCATTCGATTAATAGCCTTAGTTCCATCTGCAACCTTAACCTTTGTGCGTACCATAACATATTCACATGTTTGAGATTAGGATGGGGAAATCTCTGGGAGGGCATTTTTCTACTTCAGACACCTAGGTTTGGAATGGGCAACTCAAAAGGTGGCTGGGCTTCAGCCATCTTGCTAGAAGTTCACCCAGGAGAGAGGTTTACCTGGCCCTGAGGCTAACCAATCTCACTCTGCAGTAGACCAAGGGTTGTATGCTTTCAGTGGGAAAATAGAGAAACTCTGGATCCTGCACATGAGAAAACTTTATAATGGAGAGACTCTAAATTATGCACATATTCACCCAACCCTCAAAAGTTAGACTTCGGTTGCCTCCAGAAGGCACAACAGTCAAGCTGTGATAGTCAGAGAAGGGGCAAGTACCACCATTTGTGCAATGGTATCATCGTATAGGTAAGTGAGGAGGACCTTCCTACCTTCTTCTGATCTGTCCCAAGCAGAGGGAAGTCAGGGCTCTTAGGAGATTCACAAAATATGGTGAGAACACTCCACAACCAAGACACTTGTATACATCCTTGGCAGGGTAGGGTAGAGAACAGCTTTAATGCATTCAATATTGAATTTATAGACTTGATTGGATTAAAGCTTAATAAATGAAGATGTCTGGAAAATTTGCTGACTCTGGTCAAGAGGCAGCAAGGAATGAGAACAGGACTATAGAGCATATTGGAGATACCTTGTTCTGTATACTCCAGGTGCATATTCTTCAATAACCTGTAAGAAGTATATAAAAATCTTGGGTGCCAATTCAATTTTCAATCTAACCTAGATCATGTTAGCTCTAGCCACAAACAAAAGGAGCACAGTGACCTTCAGCTAATCTGCAAGACCATGTTCCTTCCACAGTCTTTTTCTGTACTAGTTCTTGTTTGCAATAGTTCTTTTCAAAACTATATTTTGACTGTACAAAGAAGGAAATTTTGGCTTTAGTTAAGAGTGGTAAAATTTTTGATTTTTGCCTTTCGCTTTTTTAAACAGTGATAGTGACTAGTATTGTTATGAATAAAAGCAGAGGAGAGCTCCTGTCTTGATGAACTTAAAGTATATAAACACATCCAATGGTTTTCTTTTTACAAATGAAGAAAGAAAGAAAGAATCAGAGCTAGGATTTGAATTTGTAACACACACTATTTTCTTCGTTGTTGTTTTTGATTCCTTCACCCTTATTCATACACCCTCTTCAACCTCCCACAGATGCCTTTAGGAATGGAACAACAACTCAAAGACTGATGGAGGATGTGGGTTAACATTATGTGAGCTATTTCAGCTCTGACAATGAAGATTTTACATGTTTTTCCCTGAAAGACTTTAGAATAAATTTTAACTTTCTGAACCTAAGATAGCAAAGCAATCATCAAACCATTATGCAATCATAAAAGAGTGTCTTCTGTTGATTTCAGGATCCTTCAAGTTATTTTATTTTGTACTCTCACATTCTACACACACACACACACACACACACACACACACAAACATGGGCGCAAGTGCACCAACCCACCCTACCCCGCCTGTGGGGGACACTTCTATGGCAGTCATATTGTTTCTCACTGGAAAGTCCATGGGTTGGAAAAAGGGTAATGTATGTCATATCTATGTGGAGATATTGAGGTTCACAAGACTAACCAGCACTGTCTTTACCTGAAATTGTGAAAAATCCTGTTAAGAAGGAAGCACTCCAAAATCAAATCATCGTGGATTGTTGACCAACCATATTCAAGGCCACTACCTTAGAAAGTCAGTCACTTAAAGTCACTAAAATCTTCAAGTGAACAAAAAATAAGTGTAAGTCCAATTTTCCTTGTTTCTGCAATGTAACTTAGTCCATCCTAACTGATATATTCACTTTTCCATTTTGTTTTTTTGTTATTTTAACTCGCCCTCATTCTGAGGCCTTCCTTCACAATATTTAAAGATGTCTGATTGATTTTCAAATTTCAGTTTTCCAAATACACCTTGATGTAAGTTATATAGGCATGAATGCTGCAAAGAACACATTTCACTGGAGTATAAAGCTAGCAGGAAACTTGTCAATTTTGTTTGAACTGCAGGTGCTCACTGAATGGAGGGGTCAGTTCTGAGTACTGCTCCTTAGGAAAGATGAATTCCTATGGCTGACTAAATTCAGGATGTGTTTATGGAAATACATTACATGAGAGGATGAAAGAAACTCAAAATTTTAATCCCAAATGCCGCTACCACTGGTTTCTTGCCCTCAGTAACACTCAAACCTCAGAGCCTTAGGAAATATCTGCAAAATGGGAAAATGATAGATCTGATTTGTGGGATTTGGGAGTGACTGAAGTTAACATACAAAAATATTTGGCATAGAATTGGTAGATAATCAAAGGATGAATATTATCATTATTATGTGCTATTTTCCTGATAAGATTGGAAACTGACTAGATGCTGGATATGGCCATTGTGTTCTTCATTTTGAGGACCTTGACAAGGGAACCCAGCTATGCAAGCTGTGTAGGAGCAGAGAACTGTTAACACTCAGGTAACTTGCCTGCCTTACTCATCTCTTTCACATGCTTAGAAGTTCTTCTATAAAGACTTAGCATTGTGGCTTATTTATCTCTTATTCAAGTATTACTGATTTCTACTTATTCTTTTATCTTCATTCTTATTAGCCTTTAAGACTTTCTCATTCTATCTCTATAAATGTAAAGTGCTTCACATAATGTATTTATCTCATGGTTTATTTTTTTACTTTTGTTTACTATACTCTAAACATTTTGTGATATTTCATTACATTTTATTAGCGTGAAGATCTTAGATATCTTTCTTGTACAATATTTTAGTGCATTGGTGTTATCTGCCACCATTGATCTTTTATTCCTTAGCTCTATGTAGCAAGACCTGGCTCCATAGACTATTTCAAAAGATTTATCCAGATGACATGACAGGTAGAATTTATCTTTGAAAGAGGACTGTTTTTTTGGTAAAACATTTTTAAGGGACTTTGGTTTACCAAGTTCCATGACCTAGTCTAGAAAGCAGAGTTTAAAACAAAGTCCTGACTAGTAATTAAAAGTGCTAATTAGCCCTAAGTTAAAAGACAATTAAAACATTCCCTAACTTTTAAGATCCCTGTGGGCAGAGACTACATTTTTCCCCATTGTGTACACAATGTCTCACCCAAACAAGGGCTGGAAAAAAAAGTCACCAGAAAGAATGAGCTGCAAGAATGAGTGGCATTAGACTGGAAACTGAGGAGGGAGCCATGGAGCTGTAAAGCTACATGGAACATTCTGTGACGATTAACGTCATGTTTTATGTTTTCTTTTCTGCAACGTGATGACCTCACAGTCTTCTTAAGTCTGGTGAATTTTATAATCACTACAGTCTAGCTATATGGTGACTTTCTACAGCAACGCAGGAAGGATTTCAGGGTGCTCATTTGAATTTTAAAGGAAGGAGTGGGTCCCATGAAGCTGAAACCCTGAAAGTCACTTGGGTCTCATGTATCAATTCTTTCACTGGCTCTCGACTCCAAGGATCAGCCATGAGACCACTTTGGAGACAGTCGTACCATGCAACCTTTCCCTGGGAAAGCCACATCTTTTTCTGCTCAGTTCTCTTATATTGATTTCCTAAATTCATTGAGGGATTATGTTCTAAAATATCTCTACTTGGGCAATTGAATAGAAACACAAACCAGAAATCCTTCTCAGGCTCATAACAATCTTTTTGGGCAAGACAGAACATTTGAGTTTTGGGGATGGTGTTTATTTCTCACATTATGCACTGTTTTCTAACTGATATTTGACACCAATTCAGCTTTGTAAAACACATCATGTTTTAGGAAAGAAAAGTAGGCACAAGTTTTAACCACAGGGTTTGGCAAGGAATTAATTGGTGTTGACTCTCCTAAGTGTCCTCAAGAAGAGACAGTGCAGATAATATTATGTGGGAACTGGTACACCATTATCTGGGTTCACACCCAAGTCTGTCACTTACAATGTATGTGACATTATTCTGCCCTTTCCTCTGTGAGATTGGAAAGATGGTAATGGGAACAAGTTCAAAGGATTGCTATGAGGATTAAACAATCACATGTAATGCCTTAAGAACAACAGTTGGCACCTAACAGGTGCCATGTAAGTGTGGCCATAATCACTGCTATGGTGGAAGGAGATAAAGTAGAAAGTCAGTAATTAGTTTTCTGGAACCTTGCTTCTCAATTTCACATTCTTTGAGTTATAGCCTTTCTTAAGTGAGTAATGAGCAAAACTTCTAGGGCTGTAGGCCTCCTCGGCTTTTGCTTCTGTTTTTAGAAACAGGAGAAGCTATCTAGAAATGATGTAGGAAAAGTGGATCCTTGGGGAAAATGGCCAGGAGCCAATATTGGGGTTTTGCAAAGTTCCCCAAATAGAAATGTTTCTCAGCTCTCAAAATTTAAAACAACTGAAGGTCAAATAGAGCTGCTGAAAACTTCAAGGAAAGTTTGAAGTCTCCAAGTCTTGGTGGTCTTCTGCATGAATGAAATTGGGGAGGAAAAACTAATTGTGAAGAGAAGAGAATCACAATAGGCCAGGAATAGACTGGAGGTGTTCTAGGATGCTTGCTAGCCCAAGCTGTCAGTTAAGGATCTACAAACTCAAAAACCACTAAATAAGCTCCAAGTAAAGGCAAATGGGTTAATGAACTGTCTGTTTGTTATCAAAAACCTGCCTGCTAAGGGACAAGGGATGTCTCCATAGTTTTAATATCTAAGCATCCAGGAACTGACAGACACATCAAAGATGATAATTGGAACTTAGAGCAAGAAAAGGAGCTGGTATTATTTTGATAGCTGCACTTCTTCCATGTATTAGTTCATATATTTGAATATGTGCTAAGCAATGAACCTAAGCCAGATCCATCAATTATGTAAAGATATATAAGAAATCCTGTAGAATTTAAGAAAAAGCTCTAGTATCTGGTGACTGATTTGATGAGAATGATGGAAAAAGAACTTCCAAGGAATTGAACCCAGGGATTCTTAATCACTGAGCCACAACCCCAGTCCATTTCTCTTTCTTCTTTTGAGACAGGGTCTCACTAAATTGTTTATGGCCTCGCTTAGTTGCTAAAGCAGGCTTTGAATTGGCCATCCTTCTGTCTCAGCCTCTCAAGTACCTGGGGTTATAGGGATATGCCACAATGCTGGCAAAAGAGGAATTGTGAATGGAAAAGATTGAGAATTTTTTGTTTTTGTGGTGCTGGGGATTGAACCCAGGGCCTTGTGTTTGCAAGGCAAACACTCTACCAACTAAGCTATATCCCCAGCCCAAGACTGAGAAATTTTGATGAGAAAAATAAAGAGGGAGTTGGAGATTGAAAGAACTGATGAAACATGGGCTCCAATAGAGGGAATTCAGAAGAAGATGAATTAACATATAGCAAAAGAAAGATCTCATCATCTAGGGTTGGAAGAAGAAAGTTCTTTCATAAGTACAGGGAAGCAATTTGTTCTGAGACCCTAAATCAAATAGGTGGTAGTTAGAGGATATTTAGGCTAAATATAAAGGTGAACATAATGGTTTTCATTGTGGTCAAAAATATAATGGATCACCTACTAGGGTGCTCGTGAGTTATTTTGGACTGGAGATAGGCCAAAAAAAAAAAAAAAAAACAAAAAAAAACAAAACAAAAAAAAAAAAAAAAAAAAACAGCAACAACAAAAACCCAGCTAAATGACCATTTATTAGAAATATTTGTACTTTTGAAATAGAGATAATTTCAGTGATCCTATCCAATGCTGACACTGATTTGCACAACTTGTTTTGTACATCTTTCTGTTTTAAATATTGTGGACAATTTTTTAAAGTCCTAGAGTGAAAGCAGATAGTGATGTTTAAATTCAGCTTAGAGGAAGGGCATGATACTTCCATCATGTTTCATGGGAGAGATGGTCTTGGGGTAAAGAGAAAGCAGCAGATGTGTAGATGTGGAAACATGATTACTAGCTTATAAACAACACCATTTAGAAAAGGTATCACCTCCCCCAACCCAATAACACTATTCTCTTAGAACAGTTACTTTATTACAACCAAGGGTGGACACAGTGCTCTCTTATAGGTTTCTCAAATAAGGGCTCCCATTACAGGACCCAATTAATGCTTTTTGCATATACTTTTGAATCTTTAGAAACAAGCACTCATGCAGGTTCCTGGATAATATGTATTAGATATTTATTTTAGAAAGATTACTCTGAATTTGAACATCTCTAAGGCATAAAGACTCATGGCATGATACACTAGTAAGAAGGCAGATGCAATGTTCTATTCAAGAGAGACAATGCCAGAAACAAGTAAATGAAATATGGGAGAAAGTGAGTCATATCTGAGCATAGACATTTTCAAAATCATGAGCAACTTTTCTAAGGAAACAACATGGATCTAGTATGGATAACCCAAGATGGCTCCTAACAATAAGTTCTTACATAAGTGATCATAAATCAGCCATTTAACACAATACTTTAGGATCAACAAAAATTTTCAGTAAGATCAAGAAATCACCAGATGAAAGTTGCCTGTAGAGTAGTTGATGAAGCAAGTTAAACAGTCCAACAACTTTTCAAAAAAGGACTCTTTAGTTTGTAGATTGAGATAAAGATAGGGATATGTGGATATACATATAGGAAAAAGCAAAAAAGAGAGAATGACACGGGCAAATTAATAGAATATGAATAAAAAATACATAGCAATTCTTTGCACTATTTCTATAAATTGTTAGTATGAAATTATTTCAAAATGAAAAGTTAAAAAAATCAAAATTGAAACAAATCCAATTAAAAAATAGGGAAAATATCTGCACAGACACCACACCAAAGAAAACATAGAGATGATGAATAAACATATGAGAATATGCTTAATGTCATAAATCATTAGCAAATTACAAATTGAAACAATGATGAAAATCCATTGCCTACCTATTAGAGTGATCTAAATCCAAAACACTGACAATATCAAATGCTGATGAGGTTGTGGAGCAACAGGAACTTTCATTTATTGCTAGTGAGAATGCAGGGTTGTACAATCATTTAGAAGCCAGTTTGGCAGCTTCTTATAAAACTAAACATACTCTCATCATATGATCCAGCAACCCCATCTATTGTATTTACTCAAATAGTTGAAAATTGATGTCCATATGAAAACCTGAATATAGATGTTTATAGCCACTTTATTCATAATTACTAAAATTAGAAGTGATCAAGATGTGCTTCAGGAAGGAAAGGGACAAACAAATTGTGGTACATCTAGATAATGGGATATTATGTAGTGATAGAAAGAAATGGGCATGGACAAATTTTAACTGCATGTTACTAAGAGAAAGGAGTCCAATTTTAAAAGAGTATATATAGTATCATGTTCAACTATATGACATTTTGAAAAAGGCAAAGCTATGAAGACAGTAAAAAGATCAGTGGTTGCCAGAGGCTAGTGGGGAGGAAAGAGATGAACAGGCAAAGCACAGGGGATTTTTAGGACAGTGAAATTATTCTATGATAGTGGATGTGTGCCATCATACATTTTTCCAAATCCACATAGTATACAGTACCAAGAGCCAATCTTAATGTAAACTATGGATATGGAATAAAAAAAAAAAACCTGTGTCTGTGTATGTTCCTCAACTATAGCAAAGGTACCCTTCTAATGTGGGATGTTGGTAATGGGGGAGGCTGTGCCCCTAAACCAGCAGGGAAGACATGACTGCTCTATACTTTACACTCAATTTTGCTGTGACCTTAACACTTTCAAAAAAATAGTCTTCTGAAAAAATTCAAAATCATTTTAAAGTAGGTTAATCAACAAAAAGTTTAGTTCAAGATAGAGTCTCAAAAAGACTGTTAATGTCCGTAATGTAAATAATATATTAAAATGGACAAGTCCACAAGAAAATGAAAAATTTCAAATCAGGATAACTTCATAACACATCAAATACATAAGAGACCTCCTATGAACAGACTGTGCCCTATCACCACCCTGCAAGTTCATAGTTTGAAACTTAATCCCCAGTGTGGTAGTTTTGGAGGTGGGGACTTTGGGAGATGATGAGGTCATGAGGACAGATTCTTCATGAATGGAATTAGTGTCCTTATGAATTAGGCCACAGAGAGTTGTCTTATCTTTCTACCACGTGAGATGACAGCAGGAAGATACCCATTTATGAACCAGAAATTTAGTCCTCACCAGACTCCTTCATCTTGGACTTCCAGCCTCCAGAACTGTGAGAAATAGATTTCTGTTGATTATAAGCCAGTCTACCACAGTGTAGACAACACTTAGGATCTTTGTTATGATGACATGATTTCTTATTAAGAGAGAAAAACTAACCATTAAGTAACATTCATCCACAGATATTTTTGAAAGTTTCTGGGTTTTTTTTTTTTAAACCACATTTGAAGTTTAAAATACACAAAAGAAGATTATTCTATTGATACTCAGAGGAAAAATCATCCTGATTCTCACACTACACCAAATACCCTGACATGGAAAAGAGGATCTTTCTGTGATCTTTATAATACAATTTTCTCACTGAATTATGTAGTTTGAATATAATAGGTTTAAATTATCTTATCATGACAAGTAACTAAAAGGTTAGGTATGGACCACACGGTTTTCCTCTGAAACATAATAATGCCTCCTTCAGATGGACTCAGGGTGCCACAGCCTTCTTCTCAGCTCTGGAGCTTTCAATGAGACCCCTCTGACCTGTTTCATGCCTGACACTGAAAAGGGCAGTTAGGAATAAAGATGCAAAGCTCAGGGAGGTATGAATGAATTTCTTCTTAGTAGCACATGCCTAGTAGGACAAATCCAAAAGAAATATTTGACTATGCTTCAGAAGCAAAATTACTCTTTAGTCTTTTCTGAGAATTCGTACAAGAATTCTAAGTAGATGCCATTGTGTCAATCAGATGTGAATACAATTTGTAAGGTGCAAAATATAAGATAAATCACTCCTCACAATCTGAAATATGTAGTGTCCTGTAAAATGAGGTCTAGTTCTGACAAACATCTTATAGTTGCAAAAAGCATTTTCTTACTTCTAAAGAAATAACTATATGAAATTATGAACATTTAATTGATTCAACTTAGTGACTTTTGCCCAAATGTGTATTTTAGTTAACCATCACTAAGATTATGTCAATGTTTTTTACGATGTTTTTTGGTGCATGATTATTATACATTATAGTGTTATTTATTTTGCCATAGCATAATCAAATGTTTTTCAATGACAATAGATAAAAAGAAGCAATTTCTGAGAGTCAAATGGGACCAAGGATTCTTACCATAGTATAAAAAGCTCAGATATTTTTCTTCTTCTTTTATTTCATATTTTATTCAGTCACTATGCAATATTCTGTAGCCTTATAACACTACCATTGAAAATAAGAGTAAAACAGAGTAAACACGTGCATCTGCATTCATGTTAGAGATGTTTTAGGAATAATGTGTGGAGTAAGGAAACTTATGAGAATAGACAGACATTTCATAATTACAAGTGACCAACACTAATATCAGACAATTCACAGATACAACAAAGAATTGCCAGATTTAGCAAATAAAAAGTACCCACTTAAATTTGAATTTCAATAAACAATGGATTTTATTTAAATATAAGCATGTCCCAATTATTGCATGGGAGTACAATAAATATTGTTTTGTACTAAACATTTTTCATTATACTAAAAATTATCCATTGAATTTAGTACTTACAAAATTATTTATTCAAGTTTAACTGAGTATTCTCTGTTTTATCTATCAGTTCTATGCAAAGACAATTTTTAGCAGTAATGTCCTTTCCTCCTATTACACTGTGTGTCCCTTTATGGTAGGGGTAGTGTAACAGAAATGTGCTGGGTAAAAAAATGAATGTAAAGAATATATTTTAAAGAACCTCAAATCTATTCTATGAACATTTTGAGTTTTGAAAATTCTGTCAAATCCTGTTATTAAACCATTATTTACCTCCAGAAATATTCCTTACCTTTGTGCATCTGATATAATCACTGCTCTTTTTGTTTAAACTTTTCATATTAAGTGGTAAATTATACATCCTGAGAACAATAATACTCCAGAGCTTTGTCTTTTACATGAGTTTGAACTTACAAAATGCTCCAGGATGGCATACAGATGAGAAGCAAATGAATCTAATTCACCAAGGTAAATTATTACTTTACATAAATGCACACTGTCTACATATACATAAACACACATATTCAGACGGTAAATGAAGGCATCTGGTTTTTCAAGTTTAAAACTTCTATTCACAAGAGCTAATGTAAACTGATTAGGTAACACATCTCAGAAATGACCATGGCCCCAATAAAATTGTGAAATATGAGATTAGGTACCTTTTTGATATTCCCACCCTTCTTATGACTCCTTTTTTCCCACACCTGGGGTATTTCAGTGACCTATTTTCCAAGGACCTCAACACCACTCCTCAGGACTATCAGAACCACATCAGCTGGTCCTCCAGGTCGGTTTTCCATTACTGTCACGGAGTCTCCTAGGACTGGTTGCCATCATCTTCCCTGCACAAACCTTAATAGGAACATGACTACTACCACAAGGTGACTTTGTGCTTTCCCAGGTAGATGATGATAATCTTAACTCTGAGAAACAAATTAGCAGAGGCCATAGATTCAATGCCCTCTTTACTAAGGAAACTTTTAATAGCATCTTTGTTTGATGATCTAACTCTAAAGAATGACTAGTAATGTGACTTACTGAGCAACTGAGAGAGAAGGAATGGGTTTTTAATATTGCGATTAAATCAGTCTCATAAGCTAGTAGAGAAGCCTTGACCATCAGGACCTAGAAAATCATTCATTCCCCTGAGCAAACAACTTCTTCTGAAGAATTGATATTCTTTATAAAGTTTCTTTCATATTTTTTTACACATTTCTTTATTATTATCATCCTACTGAAGCAACTTAGTGGTTCAGATATAGGCTGCTCCACTAGGAAATCAGTGTTTGCCATGATGTAAACCCTTTTAATTTGATCAAATTCAATTTGTACTGTTTTTAAAATAATGAATGACCTCTGCTTCTTTCATTCTTGTCCCCACCCCCATTGACATCGATTTGTCCTGCTAGTCCTTTTTTTTGAAACTACATACATCTAGAAAATCTCCCCTGACTACTCCAGTTCACATTCAATAAACGGTTTGAACTCAGTGCATTTTATATGCACACTTCTTGTTACCCTTGCAAAAATGACTCAAATTTTTCTTCCTATGTGGAAACTCATATGAGCAACTGTCAGTTCCCATTATATTTCTTGCAAAAGTTGTAGCATTTCCATTTCTATTCATGGGAAGAATAAGATTGAGGGTCAACTTCTTAATATTGATATGTATTTCTGAATAAACACTATAATTTCAAAAACCGTTCTTGCACGACTACAGTCAATTCCTGAAGCAATAGCAAGCTACATCATTAGCTCTGCACATTTAGCTGAGTGTTCAGAGGCTTGGGAATTCGTAAAAACTGGTAGTAGCTGCTGAAATACATTTGAAACCCGATTTTGTATGCAATAAGTAGTCTTTCAGCTTTGTAAAGCTGGAATACCATATTTTTTGACATGAGTTCAGAACACTGTAGTACATACTGTACAGATACCTACTTTGAACTGTTACTAAGAATACAAAGAATATTTCCACAACTTGGTTTTCTGTGCGGTATATCAGACTCATAAAGGGTTCTATAACAGGTGTGTTACACTTTCAAAGTGTACTAATGACTGAAATATATCAATAGGTGAAAATCTTACAAATTTTCAGTATTAGGTTCTTGGAGGATATCGCCAATTCTTAAGATCATTCCTTTGGGCTTCAAGTTCATTCCACAAACACCTACTGACTTCTTTTCCCACTATTCTAGAAACTGTGGTTATAATACTAAAGACAAACTCCCTAACACCAAGGCGCTTGTAGTCTCCTCCCAAACACAAACGCCACCATAGAAACAAGCACATACAGGGTGGCATTTCCAGCTCGGCAGCAGCAGAAGTTGAGTATTATATTTCTTTTGTATATTCTTCAATCAAGCAATTAAAAATCTTCCCTTACGAACCCGTGCGAGGAGGCACTGGGTAGTTCTGTCCAGCAAGACCACTACAGTGTTGAAACTTCCCCAGCAGCTGTGCACAGCAGGACAGTTTGATTGGGGTCTAGGGAAAGGGCAGTGAGACTGGTCACAATCAGGGCTGGAGATTATTTGCAGTGAACGGCCCTGGAGGCAGTGGGGTCTGGAACTACTTCAGCTATTTGAAAGATGGAAAGGGGGAGGAGAACCCAGTTTCCCCAGGCACCCCCACCATTTTCTGATTGGACCCACTTAGCATCTGCAGAGAGGACAACAATAAAATGAAAAATATTCTCAGGGGTGAAGCCCAAAGGTCAACCTCTGGCTGTGCGGGACAATGGGGGTCTGGCCTCCTCTTCTCTTCCTGAGGGATGAAGGAGTCTTAATGAAGAGACGTTTTCTCCGCGAAGATTCTAAACCCCAGCAGGTTCCAGTAACTCCAGGGCAGAGAAACCAGTGGCAGCAGACAGGGGGAGGGGCATCGGGATGTGAATCGCTACCCTGGGATCCCGACCCTGAGCCGCCGCCGCGCCCCTCCGCCCTCCGCGCGCGACCCGGGGTCCGCTGCACGCTCCCTTCGCCGCGGTCCTGCGCCCCCGCCCCCGCCCGGCGCCGCGGCGCGCACAGCCGGCCCGAGCGCGCACCCGCACTCAGGAGCTGCTGCGCTCGGAGCGCTCAGACAGCGGCCGCAGCAGCCCGCGACAGAGGCAAACTCCCGCCCGCCAGCCTGCCGGCGACATGCGCCTCGGCTAGTGGCTCGCTGGTCCCCCGCGCCACCACGCGTCTTCTTTTCTCTCGATTCTCTTTCTGTTTCTCCCTCGCACACACGCACACACGGTCTCCCATCAGTCTATACACTGGAGGATAAAACAAGACCATTGCCTTCGCGCCCCCTCCCTCGCCACCCCGAGCAGCAGAGGAACCGCGCGCCGAGGGGCGCCGGACCGTCTGGAAATGCTAATCCTTAAGCGATTCCTCGCTTGCATTCAGCTCCTCTGTGTTTGCCGCCTGGGTGAGTGATAAGACCGCGGTGGGGTTTCAGCTCCGGCCGGGTGGGACGCGGTTGGGGGGATTTCAGAGTACTAGCTGCCGCCGCCATCTAGAGCAAGAAGAGAACAGGGACCTTCACCTCGGATCCCGCGATGTTGGCGGTGGCACGACGGATGTCAGCTGCGTGGGGTACGCGCCCCCTCCGCGGCTCCTGCCTCCGGCACCTTCCCTCTACCCTGGGGGATGCGTGCTCAGGACCCTGGAAAAGAGAATGCGTTGTTCTGGCCCCTGCCCCCGCCGCTCTCTTCCCTCCTTTGCAAAGTGTGGAAATAGCCTTTTAGACACACATAAGAGGACAAATAAGTGAACAGAAATACCACTGTGCCGAGGGGCTACCTACTGTGTTGCGTTTTGCGGTTCATTTTTATGCCACGGGTATTATGGACTTAAATGAAAGATACACGTGTCTGTCGTGCATTTCATACACACACACCTGAAAGGTAGTATAACAGAACAAGCACCGACCTGACTGCTCAGTGTTTTCAATACTTTCAATTTAGAAACATTCAAGTCTGGGCAGTCACTTAAAACAAAAAAAAAGTTTCAATCAAAATATCAGCATTCTGCCGCTGCTGCCAAAGTCAGGGGAGAGCTGCAGGTTGATGGATTTGTTCAGGGATTCGACTTTTACCCACCGCCTGCCACTGGCATTGCTTTCCGAAAGAGCCAGTTTGAATATTTGCTTGGGAAGCAGAATTAGGTTTTCCTGTCATTTTGCAGAATAATAGTAAGATTGGAATAATAGTAAGATTTTTGCATGTTAATTTTTTTTTCCTTTATGAGGATATTCAGCCAAGATGGAATGTAGCATATGGTTTGGAGGCATTAACCTGAAAATTACAAAATGTGCCTGGGTCTGTGGGTACACACACTTAACTCCTTTTAATCAGATAACCCAGCTTTTAAAATTTTAGAATGTTCATAATAAAGATGATAATAAGCCTGCATTTTCATCCAGTGGAGATGCTGCTCTGGGCACAGTGACCTTTACAAACAGAAATTATTGTCAAGTTCTATCTAATAAGAAATGCATTGCAAATGACTGCCTAAACCCCACTACATTCATTGTCATAATTTAAATTCCAAAAGCTTTGTGGAAGTACTCAGGGGTGATGCTATGCACACAGTTGACATATAAGATTTGCAGAGGAATCTTAGTTTCTGGTGACTCTAAAACCTTACAGTTGATTCTGGAGAGGGGAAGATGTTTTTTAAAAGTGCTGTGATCATTGAATACACACCTGTTGCATTACATTTCTGCATTTCTGTTATGGATCTGTTTTAACAAAAGAGCCAGATCCTCTTGATACTTGAATTATTATTTAAATAAATTTCATTGTATTAAGGAAAGAAACTAGAGTATTGCTTTGCACCTCACCAAAACCATATGCTAAGGGTATATTGTGAACTTTTTAAATTGAGATAAAATTCACATGCCAATTTATCTTTTTAAAGTATACAAGTCAGTGGTTCATATATTTAGTTACACAACTATTATTGATATCTAATTTCAGAGCATTTTAATGATCTCCAAAAGAAACTCCATGCTCATTAGCCATCATTTTCCATTCCTTGTGACACCAACTCTTGCCAGCCACTAATCTACTTGCTGTCTCTATAGATTTGCCTACTGGACATGTCATATTAATAGAATCATGCAAAATGTGGCCTTTCTGTCTTGCTTCAACCATTGAGCATAATGTTTTCAAGATTCATCCATGTTATAGCATGTATCAGTACTTCATTCTTCTTTATGGCTGAGTAATATTCCATTATGTGAATATACCACATTTGCAGGGGTTTTTTCCTCAGAAAAGCATTATTATTATTTGTAGTGTGTTTTAATTATATAGATTTTGGGTTATTGGACATTTTCCTTAACTATTTGATGATATAAAATTTTAGAATGAAGAATTCAATTCATTGTTGAAGATGTTCACCCCAAACTTATGTAATGTCATTGAATGTAAGCTTCTATTAGAAGACAAAATGTGTTTGTTTGTTTTGAGACTAGAAGATGGCTACTTCTGTATCCCTCACCATTTTAACAAAGTTGACGTTTTGCACTGTTGCCAGCAGACCTGGAGACATTGGCAATCTTAAACGGGATGAATATCTTGATCTTGGGGTACAATGTTTCAGAAAATGAGACACATTATCTACAAATGCAAAGTTCAGTCTCCACTTCAATTATTTTTCCCTCAGCACCTACTTTCGTTTTTGTGGATGTATTTGTTCCTTATCTTCATTGTCCTTTGAAGTCATCTAGCCTGACACTTGGGTGTTCACGGAAAGTCTGAGGACTGACTGAGGCTTGCTGTGCAGGGTGAGGGCTCTGATACAATTTGATCATTAGCCTGCCATTCCCACCATTATCCAGGAAGGAGTTGTAGGTGTTCAGTGATGGCAATTAAGAATGCCTGAGTGGTCAATACTGGCATCACTTTCTGTGTCTTGATGGTTTGAATTGGGCAGGTAGTTGGCACTGCTTCTTTCAAACAACTCTCTAGGCAGAAAATTTATCATTAGAGCGGATGGACTGAAACAGATCTTTCCCTGACACACTGAAGAGGTGTATCTTATGGGAAAATCTGCAGTGGCTGTCCTGTAAGGAAGCTTCACTGTGAGTCACAGAGGAGAGCTAGGTGTTTTGAAAGCTTTTAAGGAGTCATTTCTTTCCTTTAATGAGAATTCAGGATCTTCTACTTAAATGATGTATAGTACTACAAGGTACTTTAAATTCAGATTTTTAAGTATTGTGATTAAGCATGTAATGAATCAGATTCCGACTTTTTAGTCATGTCTTACTGCTATGGGAGCCACACCAAATCCAAATTGTCTCCAATGCTTCTGCAAGATGTAATTACTTCATTTAGCCTTGAGATGTTGAAATTCAACAGGTTGTGATTCTCAGCTTGGTCAATTTTTCATCCAAAATTATCACAAATATAAAGTGTTTATCCTCACCCTCTAATAACTAGTCCCATTCAGAAAATGAGTTTGCTTTTGATTAGGACAGTGGCAATTTTCTTCATTTCATTTTTTCCAGCTTTTTATGCAGACTGTAGTTCTTCCACTCAGGGAAGTTTGCCAGGATACATCATTCCATTGATGAGTTCACTTCTTTTCTTGTATCTGCACTAGAGCTTGAGACTCTTGCTTAAAATTTTATGTTGTGGGAATGTTACTTCTGGCAAAAACTTGGTTTTGTTTTTTTGTTTTTTGGGTTTTTTTTTGTTTTGTTTTTCCTGGAAGCATGAGCTGTGTTCCCCAGTGCCCTTACTCCAAAGTGATGTGAGTTGTGTCTAACCTAAGATCTCTGCTTGGTGCCCCTTTGCCAGCTCCTCAGCCCACAGCATGGAAATGGAGCCCCCTCAGTCAGCTGAAGAAAATGGGCTTGAGCTTTATTTCCTGTTACCATCCACTCCAGTGTTTATCTGGTGCAGTCCCAGGACTAAACAGCTTCTACCCATTTTATCATTCCATTCTCCCCTAAAAGTACTTTGAGACATGAGGAAACAGGCACAAGAAGTGAAATGACTTACTTAACATCACCCAGCCTGTGTCAATCTGAATACTCCCTCCTACCCCAGAACCTGAGGCTTTTTCTACTTTCATCTCCTGGTCAGTTTCCTGTTAGGAATTTACAAACCTGTTTACACAGGATGTGATGCTGCCTTTTTTTTTTTTTTTTTCTCACCGTCCTGATTGCTTTCTTGTGTAGCCCCTCTGTGATTTTTCCCATGTGAGTCCTATTTATTTTTTCCTTTTCAAAAATTCAAGGCATAATTTACCTTTTTTTCAGTGTGCCGGCTGAAGGTTTTGACAGATGCATATGGTCTTTTAAGACCATAGTCCAGACATAAAACAGTCCCATGGGTGCTGCTCTACTCGTCTGTTGCCTGTTTACGGAATGCTGACATCTGTCAGGTACCGTGCTGCTAGGCACTTATTTAGAGGTGCATCAACACACAGAGTGCTGGCGTTTGTGATGCCTGCTGTCCAGCTAATCCAATTCAGTCCCCCAATTGAAGATCTTTAAATCTCACTTAAAATACTTTCTCAGCTCAGAAGTACTTGAGAATAACCATCTTTTCCAAATACCTCTCAGTGTGTTAAAAGTGTTAACTCTCAAATATTTTAAAATGCTTCCCACTCCATCAAGAATGCCACTGGTAAAAGAGCCAATTTAAATAAGATGCATATATGTTTCGATTATGCTTTAACTTTACACATCTTATTGGAAGTAATCCCTAGAAGGAACTTTAGGTTACAGAAGGAAACCAAGTTCCCTCTGTATTTGTAATCGTTCAGAGATATGTGTAGCATATCATAGTAGGCATTTAGGGAAAAATCATCTTATTCTTTTATATAGTCCTAAAATGCTTCAGTTTTAAAACAATGCTCTCTAGTACCATACCCCTAGGTTGTGTGGATATTTAATTTAAAATCGACTAAAATAAAACAATTCACTTCTTTTATCACCCCAGTTACAATTTCAGGACTCAGTAGGCCATGTAGCTATGGTGGGTTCTAGAAGGAGCAGGGCTGGTAACAGAGCATTTCCATTACTCAGAAAGTGTTTAACAGTGTTGTTTAAAGACAATAGCAGCAACAGCAGCAGCAGCAACAACAAAATCTGACAAAGGAATGGATGACAGCACTCATGAGACGTCAACACAACTGGAAAAATTCTAAAGTCATTAAAATTATTTGAGGTGTTGAAGCATGGAGATTATTTTTTATTTAATTAATTTTTTTTATTTTTACAGACTGCATTTTGATTCATTGTACACAAATGGGGCACAACTTTTCATTTCTATGGTTGTGTAAAGAAACTGTGGTATATGTACACAATGGAATATTATTCAGCCATAAAGAATGATAATACTGTGGCATTTGTGGATAAATGGATAGAATTGGAGAATATCATGCTGAATGAAATAAGCCAATCAGAAAAAACCAAAGGCCAAATGTTTTCCCTGATAAGTGGATGATGATATATAACTGGAGGTTATTTTTGGCTTATGTTGTGTCAGCCATACAAACATCATAGAGACATTATGGTGGCCTTTGATAAAGGTGAAGAAGGGTCATTTTGTAGCCTTCACAGTCTGTGGTTGAACAGCTGATAGTTGGGAGTGAGTGGTCTGTTCCCACAGCATATTTTCCATAATTTGTACTATTAGCACCCAGTATATTGTTTTGCAATTCATCTGTTTGTCCCCCCCACCCCGCTGACCAGCTCCATGAGGGCAAAGACTGTATTTCATTCATTTTTGGCTTTCTGGATTTAGAACCCAGAGTAGGTGCTTAATAAATCCTTAAGCATAAAGTCTGGGAAAGATTGTACCATGAAGCTTCTTGCACAGTGCTAGCTTTTCGTTGTTGAGACTGGCCAGTTTCCACTGATTTTTCTTTCTTTTGATACGAATCCCAATCCAAGAGTTTGGTCAGCATTTACTTTGACCTGTCTTTAATGCCACTTCCAGCGCCAGAACTTCACTTTCTTTGATTTCTCTCAGAAATACACATAAGCACTACCAGATCCAGACACCACCTGTGAATAAAAACTAAAGCTCCCGTGGCTGATACTGCAGGGCTAGTGGCAGAAGCAGTCTTATGGGAGCTTTTCACTGTAGATGAGTTGTCATCAGTGCCCCTTGGTTATATCCCAGGGCATCAAGTCACTGTATGCTTCTATGCTGCTGGAGAGGAGAGGACGATGGGGTGAAGGGTGGTCAGTAATGAGAAATGAAGCACCTCGAACCCAAGAGGATTGTATTGTCATTCCAAAGCCAAGAGACTGGATAAGTCCTCTCTAGTCAAGGTGGCATGAGAGACAGTGGCCCAAGACACTTTTGAAACCAGGCAAATGATGGAGAGTGCGCTTCCATCATGTAGATACTCTTGCTTTTGGAGTTTGTCTGTAGTTTTATCATTGATCCTAGAGATGATTGATGTGCAACATCTACCTTAGCCCTGCACAGAGCAGATGTTCAGCAAATACTTGAATTGAGTTGAATTTAGTGGAATGGAAGCTGGGACAAATTTGTCTCACAGGTGACAAAAGCAGAAAAAAAGGAGATGTGCTCTTTTGTTAGGATCTTTGCTTGATTTTCTTTTCATCAACCAACCTACCTTCCTTTTTATTTTATTTTTGGTTGTTTTGCTGTTTCCTCTTCCTTTATATCTTCCCTTCCATTGAGCATAAATTTAAGATAATTAAATAGTCTTGGATTTCCTCAGCATCTTGATGAAGAATTTGACAGGGAGGAGATGAATGCTATTTGATGTCATTATAGTAAAAATACTTTTAAATGCATTAATATAATTTGGAGGGCTTTGTAGTTAACATAATTTTTAAAGTATTGGTTAACAGATGTTTCTGTTAAAAATTCCAGTGGACCAAAATAGGCTGGTTGTCTGTTTTTTTTTTTTTTTTCCTTCTGATATTTGCCCACAGATATAAAAGTAAACTCAATTATTCAGGGTCCTGGTGGTTTTGAAATTTTTGGTCTTGTTCGATAAGTATGGAAATTTTTGGTCTTGTTCGATAAGTATGAGTCAATTTATGTACATATTAAGAAGAGAGAAATTTTGTACAGTGTAGTTCTTATATATTTGGGAAAAATTAATAATTAACAAGGAAGAAGAATTTTTCTGTTAAAACGTGTAATAATGACTAGGCTACAGGTTCCTTTCCATTCTTGGAGAATCCTTCTGTCCTCTCTGCCTTCTTTAGCACTTACTCCATAATTTTCTGCTCTTTCATCTATCACTACCTCAACTGCTTATTTCTTGAATCCTGAAGCTCTAACATGTTTACCTAAAGAAACTTGAACTTTTCTCAAAACTGATTAAATCAGCACTCTGAGTAGGAAAAAATGAAAATGGTGCTATTTTGACATGATGTCTTTTAAGAGATTGTGGTCACAGCCAGAGTCCTGAGTCCATGCTCAGAAAATGCTGAGCAGATATAAGGAACTTCCTAGATTTTCTCATGGCTGTCAGTCATATTGTCATCTGATTATGAATTATTTCTATAATTAAATCATTACCCACCTGTATCCTGGCACATTTTCTTGAATAGGCCCTCTAATGTGTCAGCTGCCACACAGGCGTGGATATCATGGAAGAACATGTGGGGTATTGCATCATCTTTGTTTCAGTTCACAAAAAGATCGACAGCCATAGACTTAGGTCAGGAGCTCTCAATCCTGGCTGCATTTTGGACTTATCTGGTGTTAATGGTGTGCTTCCCTCCAAAAATCCATCTGTTGAACCCCTAATTGCCAATATGGTGATTTTGTGGGGGTAGACAATTTCTTGAGGGTGGAGCTGTCATGAATTGGATCAGTGCCTTTAAAATAAGAGGGTTAACCCAGAACTCTCTCTCTCTCTACCTTACAAGGACATGGGTGTGCAGGCAAACCAAGAGGAGGGCCCTCACCAGAAATCAAATCTGCCAACCTTTGGATCTTATACTCTCCAACCTCTACAACTGTGATAAACAAGTCCATTGTGCCAGCCAGACAATCAGTGGTGTTTTGTTATAGCACCCTGAGTTAAGTAATGCCCTTGAGTGACTTCTGAAATGCACTAATGTCCAGGCATCAAATCAAGATATCATAATGTGTGGGTCCTGGGCGCTGGCATGGATATTTTCTTAAAATTCCCCAAGAGATTACACACTACAACCAGAGTTTAAAACCACAAATCTAGGTCAGCCTCACGATACTACTAATCTTGGTTCATTTTTCTTAAGGTAGAGAGATTGGCAAGTTTTATGCTATTTTAAAACAAAACCAGTGCCACAGGACAAAGGCCTTCGAAAATTTCCCATCCCTCTCTTCTCATTATAAGGCAGTTTCAGTTTCTGAGTAACCCTAGAAGGAGGAGTATGGACTGCAGTGGTTGACCTCATAGTCTTTACAAGCCAGACTTCAGGAGGCCAGACAGTCTGGGAGCTGGTCCAGAGACTCAAGTGTGTCAGCAGGTGGCAAGACAGGTGAGTAGCCTTGGAGGTGGGCTTGCAAGTGCCATTTATCAGAACACAGGCACATTAGTATCTTTCATTTTGTCAATAATACATAGTCTTGCTATTCCCTTTTCTTGCTCATTTTCTTTTTATTCATTCAAAATTTGTCAGAATTAGTTATTTCCTACATAGGAAATAGCTTCAGGATTTAGCTATGTATTTTTTCACTTCATCAATTTTTTTCTTAAGTAAAAGTTCCATTATTTATCAGATCTAGGCAATTTGCCTTTATTATATTTGAAAAGCACTAATAACTTGATTTAAAAGATAGCAATGAAGTTTTCTAGGTATTCAAATATCCACTCTAATGTCTTAGTATTCAGTAGTGATGACATTAATTCAGTGAATCTTTGTTGAGCATATCATGTAACTATTTCCCAAGGGAGGATATTCCTGCACTGATCTACTATATCTTCACAAGATAGAAAATCTACACATAAGTAGCTCTCAAAGAGTTTGCAGGGTACAAGAGTATGGGTTGTGTGGGGTTATATTTAGTCTTAAATTCACTTTTGGACAAGTTTCTAGGAGATGATGGGGTTGGTGTAGACCCTGTGAGATAGATGGATAAGACCTCAAGGATCACTTTGGGACAAAGGGCATCAGGGCTAAAAGGAGGAGATAAAAGGAAGCATGGAATAAATGTCAGAATGTGGTGTCTAGAGGGTGATAACCATTAATTAGAAGGCTGTGTGATGGTCACAGTCTCAAATAATAGGAAAGATTTCCTATGACTGAAGAGTTTGGAACTTGACATTTCTCCATAACTCAGTGGAAAACGATTGAAGTGTTCTGAGCAATGCAATGACTTTGGCAGATATGCTTATGTTAGGAGGATGATGAGTGTAGGGTGGATTGAACCAGAGAGAGACAAGGAATCAGGAAGCTTGATTGAAAGGCATGGCAGTCAGAGTGGAAACTTGACAGATTATTTGGAGTGTAATATGTCTTCTTTATATGCTACATTTCTGTCCAAGCACTTTCAAATACACTACCTCATTTGATACATATATAGTTGGTATAATTGATTGGACCTGATACCATTCTCTGAAGAATAAGGCTGGGCTGATCAGCAAGGAAGGGTCTTTCCCTTGTCAGGTGAAGACTATAGCAGGGAACATGGAGAGTATGAGAAACAAGCAGGAAGGAAGAGTGAAGGCAGCAAGTATGTACAGTTCTACAGAAGTTGGTAATTTGGAGGATAGCAAAGAAGAGAGAGAACTACAGGGTGGTGGCTTGAAGCCTGATTATTTATTAAATGGTAGAAATCTAAATTTGTAGGAATTAAAGTTAGACATTTCCTCTATTTCAGTATCTTGAGTAGCCATAAAAGGAAATGATGTTGCTTAAAATGATTTATTATAGTAGAATCCACAGTCCCAACTAAACTAAAACAAAATTCATTTTTTTTTGATAGAAGGATTTGAGCATATTGGTAGTGTCAGGACAGGATTATCAAGTGCCCATCTCACAACTGTTATTTCATTCACCTTTAAAACCCTTGGGTTTGTACTTCCTACAATGAGCACACATGCTATTGTGGCATTTCAGCCAGCAGTCTGCCAATACAGAGCTTCTCTTAATACCTGTGAGTTCAGATTGCTTAAAGCCTGTCCGATTCATATCTTATGAACTGGTATTTTTGTAAATGGCTTACAACTTGTGTTTTACATAAAAACAGTGCTACAGAAAATAACGCACAGACTAGGCTCACCAGATTTTTAAAAATTTGACTTTAACAACTTCTTCTATTAATTTATGAAAATACTAGAGGATTTTGTTAACTACTATGTATCCCTTAAGATAGATTTGTTAAGGACACATGAAAAGGGGAATTAATGAATCTAATGGGACCAAGTAGCAATTGTTGAAGACTGAAATGGAAGCATATTTTCCCTATTTAATGAAAAAATATAGATTTATTGTGTGATAAAGAGTTGAATGCAAGACTTGTCTAATTAAATGTATGGCTGGCTGGGTTATTCTTTAGACAAATTTGGTTGCAGTAAAGTTTCATTTGATGGTTTTCAGAGTAGAGAAATGACATATAATGCTTAGGCATTTCAATCCATTTATGTATGTTATAAATATTGACATGTGTATATATGTATAAAGAAGGATATATGTATACATGTTCAAGTGAGTATGTATGATGCACACCTGCTGCTTAAAACGGATATTGCTTTATCTGAAACATTAAAAGATTATATTCTTTGTTGGGGCTGGGGATGTGGCTTAGGGGTAAAGCACTTGCCTAGCATGTGTGAGGCCCTGAGTTCAATCCCCAGTACTGCCCCCCCCCCAGAAAAAAAGAAAGAAAGAAAAAAATTATATTCTTTGTGGAAATTATTGTTTAATTACAGCACATTCCTGGATATTTTGAACCAGACTTTTTCCTGCCTCCCACATAAAGAAGGGTCAGGAAGAATACCTTCTTCTTCCTGTGACTTGAACACAGTGTTGTCTCTCTCCAAAGAAGCTGGGTCCAGCTTAGGCCAATGAGACTCAATTCAGTAGATGTTCATTGAGTAGCTACCCTGTGTGTGACGCTATGCTAGGACTTTAAGAAATACTTGTATGTGCCCTGGTGGGAGCATACCAGAATAGAGAAGAACATAATGAATACTAGACTCTTTGGATCCAATTTTAAGTCTGTGGAAAGTCAGAAAAAGGAGACACAAAATAAAGATATGAATTCATTTTTAAAAAGTTCCTGTTGGCAGATAAGTAAGCACTTTTTCCTTTTGAACGTGAACATTTGCTAAACTGAATTGATATAGGCCTTTTTATATCCCTCCTACCTTTTGCTGTATTCAAAAACAAAACAAAACAAAAAGCCTACATTACTTGCTTCAGATTATTTACTTAAGAAACTTGAATGCAGAACTTGGTTAGGTTTTGCATCTCTATGCCAAAATGCCGTTAGTTCTCATTGTCTCACTCTATTGCATTTAAAATAATTGTACAACTAGAAAAATCTATAAGCAACGCATGCATGTTAAAACACTCGTGAATTTTCTGTTCAACACCTACTGCGAGGAAAATGTCACATAATTTCTGCAATTAAGCCTGTCCCAACTTGAGGCTTAATATTTGAAGGTGGCAGTTGCTATTTTGTGATAAAGGATAAAATTTCAAAGAATGATTTTGTATGCACATGATTCTGGCTACTCTGAAGAATTTTGAACATAGATGGCAATGCTATCTGCAGGATAGATTCCTGTAAAGGAAGACTAAAGAGTGAAATCACTTTTAATTATCCAAGAGTGGCTAGGGCACATTGCCCTTAAATCCTTTAACAAACAGCACAGTCTGGGTACCATCCTCCCCATAAGAAAATACCCAGTGATGCCTCTGTCATACCTGTGATTCCAGTTTATTCTCTTCTTAATTTTTCATTACTTTAAAAATACTATTCAGTATTTTTGGCAGAAGAAATCAAGAAAACACAAGATGCTTTTACGTTCCTCAATAATTATTCAAAATTTTATGCCAACCCCTCTACCCATGGTAAAATGCCCATAAGAAAATCTTCCAGTTCCTTATTTGGAAGGAATTTTGCAAGACATCCTCTTTTTCTTCTTCTTCCTTCACAGTTTTAAATTAGAATTCTACAGCATCTGTCAATTTGGAGGAAAAAAAGTCTCATTTTTACAAATATGACAAGTGATTAAGTTGTATTGGACTCCATGACATTCAGGCAAGTGAAGATGAAATATTCAGTCAGATAGTCTCTCTGCAATGATAACAGCATGCAAACCTTTCCCCATGAGGCAAGTTGGGTCTTCTGCTAGCAAAGTTTACCTCTATGCAGCAGGTTTCCACTTATAAATTGGGGAGTGCTGGCTTTTTAGTGGGAGAAATTTTTATTTTTACTATAGTACACAGCCTTCTGGAGATTTGTTTGGGTGATTGCGCTGCTAGAGAAAACTCACTGAAAATAGGTCATCAAGAAAAGATTAATATGGGCTTTTTGTGTGGAAGTAATTACGCTTGATTATTGCATTCTGTTGCAATACAATATGCTGGATCATGCAGTTTCAATGAGAAAATATTAATATGTGCACTTCTAACCCTACTTAAGATTTTCAACTGGAGTTTAAGTTCCCACTGATTAACCCTTATGGGTTCCTTATACACAATAGCAAAGAGTGAGCAGCTTTTTTTGAATGTTATATGTGTTGTTCTTTATTCACCTGAAAATTCCAGATACACGTTGATTGATCAAAACAAAGCTGGAAGGTTCCACCATATTAAATATCTTGCACACACTTGGCCATGAAAATAGAACAAACCTGTCTGCTATTAACCTAAGAAACCCTTCTCAGCCTGCTGGTACGCAGTTCAGTAGGCATCTTGCAGCCATTAGTTGACATAAATTATTGCTTTTCCAAGGGCAATGTTAAAAGACTTTGCTAATTTAGAGCAATGGATATTGGAATAGTTGAAGGGACTGATGTCCTAGGAGAAGGACTTTCCTTTAACATAGTACATTTTCTAATTCTCAGAAAGAAATTCTTCTGCCACAGACCTCAGTAAGGAAATATAATAGACATATGCAAATTTCAACCATGGAAATCTTTGAGAAAATAATGGATTGGATTTTATGTTTGTATTACTCAGCATTGGGAAGGACACACAGGCTCATTTTGATATCATATGACTCCCTTACCAGGTCATGTCAGGTGCTTCAAAACCTGATCTCAGGCGATCTGTCCAGCTCTCCTTGAACCTCCACACATGTGCTTCTTCACTCTGACTCCAGCTTTTCATATGTCTCTGGTGGCTGTTGGCCTCATACATCCTGATTGTCCTACTTCCTCTGTGACACCTTCTTCTACACATGGCCACTCCTGCATCCATTTGCATCCCACCCATAATGGCAGCACTCATTCTGCATTGCTTTTCCAGGGCTTGCTCTTTCGTGAGGGAGTCTGAGCTCACAATATTCAACCACTGAGCTATAAAGACTTGACCACATATTAGATGGTTAGGAAATCCTTGTGGCATAAATGAGTGAAATTCCTTCCAAAGCAATCTCCTAAAATCAGGAAATATCTTAGGCTCTCTCCACTCCAATGTTAAACGTTTCCACCACCTCGGCTCATTCAGCACACTCTTTAGCAGACTCAGAAACTTGGGATCACATTTGCAGCATTTGGAATTAGAATTCAATTCACCCTCAAATCCACTCAATCCCTCTTATTTTCAAAAAGGTAAAGTAAAAGTAGGTCAATCAAATCACATTCTCATTTTACCGGGTCCAAGAGTCTATATAGATTTTGGACTGAATTGGCACACAATTGTGGACGACTTCCTCAGGGCTTTTACTCTTGGCATTCAGAGTTTTAAGAAAGAAAATTAAGTGATTGGAATAGAGTACAATAGTGAATGCAGAAGAAGGGAAGAAAGATGACTGTGGCCAGAAACACGAGAGAAAGGGAACTATAAGTTTCTTTATTCTACGCAGCGGTGGGAGAATCTACTTTTTGGCCCGCACAGCGGATGCACCATTTCTTTGGGTAAGTTTTCCCTATGTTTCCTGTCAAGCCAGGGTTTTAGTGAAACAAAACGATACCGGATCCCTCTCGCTAACACCTCTTCATCCCTCCAACACCCCAGCCAGTGCCAGCCAAGAGCATTTCTCTCAGTTCTTTTTATCCCTTTTTACCAAGAACAAGATCTGAGATATGTGAGATCCTGTTCGATTCAGGCTTGGAGAAAGCACCATGTATTTCACAGCCATGGGTTACCTGATGCTGTCAATAGCTGCATTGTCAGCATTTTATCGTGGATCTAATGCTTTAACAATTTCCAGCAGCATTTGTAGAGGAAAAGTTATTTTCCTTAGAACAGAGAATCCATGTTCTTGATACTGCTAAGTCCTAAAATATGTGAGAATATATCAGAATTATACTCTTCCCTGCTTGGGAGGCTATGAGAAATGTTCTCAAACCAAACATTTTGTGTTAAGAATCAGTTTCTCCTCTTTGGGCTGCTGACATTGTTTATAGTAAAGCAGATGAGTCCCTGAGAAGACGAGAAAACTAAGAGATTATGAAAAAAATAGATGGTTAAAAATAAGTTTATCAAGATGGGGCAAATGTCTAATGGAATACTGTAGAAGTTAGTGTTCTGTCCAGAAAAGATAGAAAAGATAGCAAGAGTTGTAATGAGGCTTAACAGACAGAGAGAAATTATTTATAGACTTCTGCAAACAGCAGGAGTCTATGAACAATAAGAACAACAATAAGAAGATGAGATTCAGAAAAACAGAAACTTATTGTTTCCTGATGAAAATGGGACAAAACATTCACTAAAACACATAATCACTTAAACTGAAAAATAGTATTTTTAACTTTATAGGAATTGGACTCATAGTGGATTAGCGATTTTTTAAAAATTATTTTGAAATGGTTGTTTCAAACTGCCCAGGACAAAATGTAATCATTATAATTTAAGAAAAGTAAGAGCAAATAACACATCAGAGGAAAATAATTTTAATACTTAGATGCTTAATTAAGGAACATTGAAAAACAGACAGAATATTAATTAGGTGATTAGAAGTTTAAAACTATTATTTTACTATATGATAGCTAGAAACAGCATTATTTGATCTAATGAAGAACTGGCAAAGAGCTATAAGTATGATCAAGGTTCCCATGGGACTTAATTTGGGAAAATCATGTTTCAAGACACAATTACATAAGAAATGAATTAAATTATTGAACTTTAAAATTATGAGCAGAGAGAGAAATTGGGGTAGATTTAACATTAATTTTTAAGGGAGGGATATTTTCATCCTGCTTTTAAAAGACTTTAATTTTTAGTTATTTAAAATGAGATCTGAGTCAAACTTTGAATACAAGGAAACTTGCAAAAAATTTGCCTTTACAGTTTTGGTCCTCTGGAGGCAATATTAGTCAAAAATTATGTGTAGTCTCTGTTTCTTGAAAAATTTACTATGGCTTCAGAAGTATTTGATAATAAATTATCTTCTATGCAAAAGCAGAGCAGCAATAAAATATTACAGCATGTAGATGAAGGTTCCATGAATTTCTTTAAAATTTTTTTTTTTTAGTTATAGTTGGACACAATACCTTTATTTTATTTACTTGTTTTTTATGTGGTGCTGAGGATCAAACCCAGTGCCGCACATGCTAGGCAAGTGCTCTACCACTGAGCCAAAACCCTAGCCTGCCATGGAATTTCTTTAGAGGGACTCTCTGCCATCCAGAAGCAAGATTGCATGAGTGCTTACAGCTCAGAGTCACATCTTCAGTCATAGAATTATTCATTTATTTTTTTGTTTGCATTATATCCGTGCATAATTAAAGTATTGATTTTTTTCTTTCAAATTATTACATTTGATAATGCAAATGCATCAGAAAGTGTGGATAAAATATAAGTGCTCCTTAACATTTGTTGTTTCTGTCATTAAAAAAAAAAAAGAAAACAAAAACCTATCCTCTCTTCTACTACGTTTCTGTTCTTCCATTTACTGTTAAACTTTTGGAAGGAGTTTGCTGCCATGCTCAGTCTCCCTTTGCTGCCCTCTACTTGCTCCTGAACCTGCTGTCAACAGGATTCTGCTTCCACTGTTCCCCAAAACTGCCTTTATCAATTTTCCCAGTGCCTTCGACACTGCTGGACCCCATAGTCATGTTCTTGGTCCTCATTTTATTGACCTACAAACAGCTTTGGACAATTGCCACTTTGTTGTTCAGGGACACTTTGTTCCCTTGACTTCCAGAACACCACACTTGCCTGGTCTTCCTGCAGTTTCACAGCCACCTGCTTTGCTGGCTCTCTCTTGTGCTGGTGGCTTCTCATCTCCTCAGCTTCCCCAACCCTGGAGCCCCCTGCACTCATGCCTTGGGCTGTGCTACACCATGGATCATAAATGTCCTCGAGAGGTCCATATGCTACAGGTGTGATACCCCACCCCTGTGATGCTACTGGGAGGTGGTAGAACCTTTAAGGGACTTAATGGGAGGAAGTTAGGTCATTGGAGGCATGCCCTCAAAGAGGAGATTGGGACTCCATCCCCTTAGTTTTCCTCTTCCTCTTCCTCTTCCTTTTTGCCTTCTGGTCACCATGAGGTAAGCAGTTTGTTCCACCACACGCTCGCTGCCATGAAGTATGCTTTGCCACAGACCAAAAGCAACAGGACCAACCAACCAACCATCAACTGTATCCTCCAAAACTGTGAGCCCAAATCAACCACTCCTCTTTAGAACTTGATCATCTCAGTTTTTTTTTTTTTCTGTTTCCTGTATGCAGAACTGACATGACTATCTTATCCATATCGTTACAACATCAGTGACTCTCAGATTTCTATCTCTAGGCCAGAACTCTTACCTGAACTCCAAAGTCATGTATCCTCCTGTCCCTTTAGACAATTGCTGCCCTTCAACTTGGTCTCCTGACCTTCCTCCCACCCCAACTCCTAACTTCTGTCTTCTTCATCTCAGGAGATGGCCACTTCATTCAGTGGCTCAGGCTGAAGACCTTGGAGCTACCTTTAATCCTTCCCTCTCTCACCTCCCTGTATTAAAACTGTCTGCAAACTTCAGTTTATCTCCTGGACCATCTTTCCAACTCTGAGCCTCCATTACATCTTACTTGCATTATCACACCAGCTTCCCAAGGAGTCTCCCTGATTTGCTTTGCAAATAAACCAGAAGGATTTTGTTCAGATGTAAGTCAGATCGTGTCTTGCCAGTTTCCTTTTTCACTCAAAATAAAAACACCATTTCTATAGCTGAGATACCTCAGGGCCTTTGTTTTTCTGTCCCTTCTGGTCGAAATGCTTTTTTTTTTTTTTTTTTCTTTTTTTTTTTGGTACTAAGGATTGAACCACTTAGCCATATCGCAAACCCTATTTATATTATTTTGAGGGTCTCACTAAGTTGCTTAGGGTCTTGCAAAGTTGTTGAGGCTGACTTTGAACTTGTGATCCTTCTGCCTCAGACTCCCAAGCTGCAGGATTTCCAGTTGTGTGTCACCACATCTGGCTCTTTTATCATTCTTCATGACCTTACCTCTTTTGGTTTTTGCTCATTCTCATTTTTTCTTTGAGGACTCCCCAATTCTCCATAATACAAGTGTACCACCTCCCTCCTCCAAATGCTTTGTCTCCTGCTCTTATTTCCCTCCTTAACTCTTATCACTTGTATATTTTTTCTGAATTATTTTATTCTCCACTTTCCCCATTAGAACATTAACCCTGTGTTAACAGTGTAGTGCCAGTGACCAGCATGGGGTGCCTGGTACACAGTAGGTGCTCAATAAATATTTGTTGAATGAATATATAAAACATCTTCCAAGTATTCAAAAATCTGAAATGCTCCAAACTCTAAAACTTTTTAAGCACCTACATGTTTGGCCACAAATGGAAAATTCCACAACTTGAAACTCTTTGATCCACAAGGTGGTTTAAAGTATGGTTTGAAATTGTCTTTAGGCTGCATACATAAGAGGTAAATAAAGAAAAACATTTTTCGTTTTCAGTTTGCTTTTGGGTGAATCTTATTTTGGCTTATATCACTGTTTCTTTGTTTAGTTTGCATTGTTCTGCATAATTTAAACTTTTTCTTATAACTGTATTAAATGACCCTGAAAACCTCATATAATCCATTTTTAGTCTTATCTGAAATCTTACTCTGTTTTTCAACTTCCTTTCTTCCTCTTATTTTGTATCTGTGTATCCTCATTATTTCACATACTGGTTTTTGGCCTTATGCAAAAGAGTGTTTATTCTTTGTTTATCTTTTCCTCAGCCATATTTTTAATTCTCCTAGACATTAACAAATAAACTGCTTTAAATTTTTTTTCTAGTTGTCAAAAGAGAATGTGCTGCTGCTTGTTTTTTGAATCCTGCTCCATAGCAAACCCCAAAATGCATTATCTGCCACCAGCAGCCTTCTTCCCTCACCCACCAGACAGCTTCCTCCAATGTCTCTGTCACTGTTACTTGGTATTGAAAGTACAGATTTTCTTTTTTTGAAAGACACTTCTTAAATTACTTTTTACATTTTCTGTGGACATACATGCAGCAGCCAACCTTATAAAATGTGTTTGGATCACTCCTGGTTGAATCACTCTTTGAAGTGATTGCTTAAAGGGTACTTAGATAACCTATTTTCCATATCAAATATACATGTCATGTCTTTCTTATATGAAAGGCAACCTCTATGCACATAAAATTATTTACTTGCAACCTTTTTTTAATAAATGCAAGACATGTGACCTGCTTTCTCATATTATGTCTTTTAGTATTGCTGAGAAAAGAGTAGAAAGTTCCACCTCAAGGTTACTTCTTTTCTGTCAGATCTGGCATACTTAATGGTTGCAGAAGAAAGGAAGGATGGTGGGATTGGACTTGTACCCTGGTTTCTTCAAAATTCAGCACTTTTATAAAAGGAAGAGATAGAATTCTGAGCTATTGAGACATTTTACTGCATAAAATATACCAACTTTCTCTCCATAGTCAAGATAATTAAGTAATTAACCATATTAAAATCTATGTATTTGCAACATGATTATTTTCACAAATATTCAGTTTGGTTTTCCTAATTCCCTAAAGAGAAAGGCCATTCTGCCTGCTTTATTTTAAAGTTCTGCGAGCCTTCCATATATAAATGTTATGTGGAGACTCAGCACTCTAAACTCTCTGATAAAGCAGTTGTGATTTGTCCCCAAATAAATATCATAGTAATATACATCATAGTAGTTTAAGACTTTTAAAAATGTTCTATCCTTTATATGCAACATTTTCTGTTTTGCAGTGATTTCCTTGTTCTTTTGAAAATGATTTTTCATGATTACAAAATTATATACAACCAGGGAAATCTGTTCAGAAATGGCATGAACTTCACCCATAAACTAAAAGAGAGTATTTTTAACAATTTAGTTTTCCTTTTTCCTAACATTGTCTAAGTATACACTCACACACACACATTTTCGAAGTACACACACACAAAAGGATGGAGGGGTAGAGGGAAAGAAAGAAAGAGCACAAGAGAGAGGGAGAAAGCATATATTTTAAAGACTGCCCTATACAAATTGCTGGGTGATCTGCCTTTTGAATTTAAAATATGAAAATTTCATCATGTCATAAACACCATCATTTTTATTTGCTGTATTAGTTATAGTTTCATTACGTGTCAAATAAGCTGCAGATATCTGTGTGATTCAACTAAGAAGCAGTTTCTTTCACTTTTCCTTATCAGTCCAGACGGATGGGCCGCTTTCCTGCAGTCAGTGGAGATGGTTTGCACACTATTGTGTAGAAACCTGTGACCCTTTGATCTTGTTCCACTGTCCCCTGGGTCTGATCCTTTTCTGCCCATCCTGATCGGTCTACAACCATGTTGGTATTCCATGGACTGGAAGGAGAGATGGAGATCTTGCAGGGCCTGCACACGCCCTTTAAAGGTACAAAGTAGAAGTTGCACTCTTCATTCAACCATGTGACCGAGACTGGAAAGCTCAGTGTTGACTCTGGATGGCCATCCGCCTTGCTAGACATTTTGTTACTGTGCAAGAAGGGGAGAATGGTAAATCAAGGGAGCTGTTAACAGTCCTTGTCCAAACTGTATTCTGTTAAACGCCGTTCTGGCCACTTTTTCGCTGTTATTCACAAAGCATCAATGAACACCTCTGTACTTCCATGTTAGTTTGCTTCTAACAGCAACTTTAAAATTTGTTCTATTTAGTTACATATGACTGCAGAATGCATTTCAATTCATTGTACACACCTGGAGTACAACTTCTCATTTCTCTGGTTTTACACCATGCAGTGTCACACCATTCATTCAATCATACATGTACATAAGGCAATGATGTCCTTCTCATTCCACCCTCTTTCCCACTCCCTGCCCCCTCGCCTCCCCTCCCCTCATTCCCCTCTGCCAGTCCAAAGTTCCTCCATTCTTCCTCTACGCCCGCCCCCCCGTCCCCCGGCCCCCCGTTTTTATGTATCCACATCCACTTATCAGAGAAAACATTTGGCCTTTGGTGTTTTGGGATTGTCTTATCTCACTTAGGATGTTATTCTCCAACTCCATCCATTTACCTGCAAATGCCATAATTATATTCTTCTTCATGGATGAGTAATATTCCATTGTGTATATATACCACAGTTTCTTTATCCATTCATCTATTTCAGGACTTCTTATTGATCTCCAAGATTTCCTGAGTATTTATCAAGTACCAGGTACTATGTTAATTATTTTACATATATATTCTTAGCTGAATGTAAGGATATTATTAGGCAGCAACTCTATCCTCATTCAGGGATATGACTTAGGAAATAAACACTTAGAAGGGGTTAAATGAGAAGATGTTATAACTTGATCATGATCACAGGGCTGGTAAATGGGTGATGAACTTGAGACTTACTTCCAGTCAAGACTTCGACTCTTACTATCTAATCATTTTCAAATCTAAATTATTAAAAAAAATGTTTGACCAAAAAGCTATGTATATATATCCCTAAGACTATTGATCCAGATTGTCAAACCGCACTCTGGAAAACAGGTACCAGTCAATGCATATTTCAGAGGTGTACAGAAAAGTCCCTTTGCTAAACCCTGTTTGACATTAGATGCTTCACAGACTGAAAGAACATAAAATCTGCTATTGTTTTAGTCTGCTTTGTTCAATGAATAATATGGTTGAACATTTTTATTTGTTTTTGTTAGCATGTCTCTTACAGATTGCCTTTTGTACAAATGTTTAGTTCTATTATCCTATTGAGTTGTCATTCTGCTGTTTCTTAAAAGAACTCTTTATTTTAGGGATATATATTTCAGATCTCTCTCTACCATTCCCTTGGATTTCGAGGTACTTTATCAGAATTGGGGAAGATATCTTATGTTTAATTGTTTTTGTCATATGTTATAACATAAATATTTTATGATTTATTACTCTGCAAGTGCAGAGATAGCAAAAGTGAAATATACCCTAGAGGTCAGGATAGTTAACTCTTACTTGAGAGTATTACCCTAATTTTTAAAAAGATAATCCCTCCCCTAGAGTGTGGAAGACGGAAGTAAAATGTGTTCTTTGAGGGTTTTATTTACATAAATTATTATTTTTTGTTTAAAAATCTGGCTATTTTGAGGTCCAAAAGTTTTTTAAAAAGGTATATTGTTTTTCTTCTAAAACAGAGGATATTCATCTGGTTTTTGGGCCCACAAAAATAGGCATGGGCCTAACATAGCCTGGTTGTGACTCTCATGAAAAAGTAAATCAGTTTGTTCTGACTCTCCTGAATATTTTCTCCATCCTGTCCTCTTATCAGGTAATGTGGCATGGGATGGATGATCAAGTTACATTATTTTGAATACAAATACTTGACCTATAGTCATTTAAGAAAATGTGGACACTTAGGAAGTTGAGAAATTGATACCTAACTAGAATTCCTGCAGACCACTTATTACAAAAATAGCAATGCTTCTTTAAACATATGTTTATTGGAATGCATATAAGATGATAGTTTTAAAGGAAATGTGAATTACAACAGAGTAGAGATTTTGCACATCCAATGTTGTAAAAGCCTAGTGTATAAGATGGTTTCATATAGCCTTTGCTACATTTTTATGAGTTCTTGTTATATATTATTAATCTCATAACAATCTTTATGCTTTAAAAATCCTTTGAAAGTCTTCATGGTGACTCAGATTGGCCTATGAGGAAAGAATGTACAAGATATTGGCAACTACACACCAAACTGCCTTAGAAAATAATTTTCTATGAAATTCAAAAGAGGGATTTTCAGATGCCCAAGCAAATCTCAAAGAAGAGGGAGTTTGTCTTAGCATCTTTCCCCTCTGTTATGGTTTGGATATTAGGTGTTCCCCAAATCTCATGTGTGAGATAATGCAAGAAAGCCTAGAGGTTAAATGATTGGATTATGAGAGCCTTAACTTAATCAGTGCATTGATCCCCTGACAGACGGGGATTAACTGGGTGCTAACTGTAAGTGGGTAGGGTGTGGCTGGAGGAGGTGGGTCATTGAGAGCATGCCATCGGGGTATACTTTTGTCCCTGAGAGTGGAGCTGTCCTCCCTCACTCCCTTTGCTTCCTGGTGCCTTGTTCTGAGCAGCTTTCCACCACATCATTCCACCATGACGTTCTGCCTCACTTTGTGCCCAGAACAATGTAGTGGACTGTCTATGGACTGAGACCTCTGAATCTGAGCCTCAGAATAAACTTGTCCTCCCTAGCTGTTCTTGTAAGGTTTTTTGGTCATAGTGGTGAAGAAACTGACTAAAACACCCTCTCTGATGTATTCCTCTCCCACCCTCCCAAGTCATAGCACTTCAGGTTGCATTTGGAAGGCCAGTATCCCCACCTTCTGCAGCTTTTCTAGTTCCTCCTTTTGGCCGAATGTTCTAGCCACACTGATTAGTCATGTGCCCACCTTTTGCACCAAACAAACCTCCATTTCTTTATTTTGATTATGCAGTTGCAGATGTCTTTACTGATAATCAGATCAGTGTAATTCATGTTGAGCTCAATGACCAAAGTTAATTAAGGAATACATACATTTTTTTTTTAAGCCATCAACTGTATTTTATTTTGGAAGTTGCTATGTGTTACATAAGTATCAACTTCCTGTCTTCCCTACTCCTCCCCAAAAACCCAGAAAGGTTTTTTTTTTTTTTTTAATGTACAAAGATCTCTCATCTGATTTCTCTAAAGTTTTTGGTTAAAAAATACATGTTAAAAGAAGAGCACATTAACATCAAGAATTCTATTTTAAGTATAAAATAAATTTTAAAAATATTGTGTTAAAAACACATAATATGAAATCTAACTTCTTAAAATTTTAATTGTGTAATACAGTATTACACAATTATTCACAATGCTATTCAGGATAAATCAAGAAATTTTTTATCTTGTGTCTGAAACTCTGCCCCCATTGAATAACAGTGCCCCATTTCCCCCACCTCAAGCCCTGGAAACTACCACTCTCCTAAGAGTTTGACTACTTTATATACTGAAGCATTTTTCACCATTGTCAAGAGTGGAAGCAATCTTAATGTCCATCAATGGATGAATGAAAATGTGGTATATGCATATAATGGAATCTTTTTAACCCTTAAGAAGAGGGAAATCATATCATACACTGTAACGCAGCTAAAGCTTAAGAACATTACGTCCACTGAAATAAGCCAATTGTAGAAGGCAAATATTGCAGGATTGAGGTTGACTGTGAATTCATTTATTAATCAACTTTGCTTCTATAAAGAGAGAGACCAGCTTGGTTAATATCATTACTAATAATCATTTTTTGAGACATTCATATTTTTAATTTGTATTTTCATATAACCTTTATAATGCTATGATAGATCTTACTATTTTTCTTATCATTGTTCATCTTTTAGCTTCTGTACAGTCACAGTGCAAGGAGGCAGAGCCAAGATTTGAACCCACATTTGCTCATTCCAAAACTTTTGCCTTTAACCCCGCCACCCTTCAGAGATAATGGGCTTTACTCAAAAGAATAGTAGGAGTAAGGGTTGAAATAGGTTTGGCATAAGTTCATCCTTTTTGGGGGGGTTTCTGGGGATTGAACTCAAGGGCACTCCACCACTGAGCCACATCCCCAACCCTATTCTGTATTTTATTTAGAGACAGGGTCTCACTGAGTTGCTTAGTGCCTTGTTTTTGCTGAGATTGGCTTTGAACTTGTGATCCTCCTGCCTCAGCCTCCCGAGCCACTGGGATTATAATCATATGCCACTATAAATAGCCATAAGTTCATCTTCGCATACCCATTTCTGAGAACTGCTCTTTATGGAAAAAAATGTAACCTGGTTTCTTCAAAGGCCAGGATTTGGTTTTCCACGTGGACACTTTTGGTTCAGGCTTCCTGCTGCTGTGGTGCTTTCAGGGCTTTGGGTTTTTGTCCTTGTTCTTCTACCTCCCATTATCCACTCCTCTTCCCTCACTGCACATAGTTCTGTTTGGTAGGTTTTAGTCTGCCCTTTGGTCACTGTCCATCTTAATGCCCACAGTTCACCAGGATTCCTAGGCATGGCCTCTTCCTGCCTATCTTACACCGTTCCTCTACCCAGAGCTATGCACAGTAGCTTACTCTGCCTCCTTCACAAACCAGCATGCAGTCAGGATGTTTGCTCTTGTCTGGACAGAAGAGTAAGTGATCAAGAAATACAAAGATTCTGTTGGCCAGAAATGCAGAGAGACATCATGACGTATAAGTCAAGCTTCTCCATTCATAGGTTCATTATTCACTCAGTCATTCAAGTAGAGTAGTTAGCACCCATTTTTTTCCCCTAAAACCTTTCCATGGTGAACCTGGTTTACATTTCACAAAAATTTAAGAAAGAACTTTTCCCTAGGGAAGTAAGAAAATAACAACCTACTAGACACAGTATAGCATTTTGATGGCACATTTAAATGCTATAATGGCAGGAAAACTGCCGTACAAAGAAGTATGACCCTCAGCAGAACAGTGAGCCATAGAAGCACTTAGACACACATCCAAGAATATGTGCAGCTTGCGTTGATCTTACCCTGCTTGCTGAGTTCCTCCAGAGATCTCTTTTAACCATGGAAGAATGTGATGTTTTCTCATACCATATGCATGGTGGTCCATATGAAAGAATTCAGAAGAAGCAGGACACCTGTTTACCCAGTCCAAAAAGATATTTTTGCTCACATTTCAGATGGTGTCTCTGCTGTTAAAGGAATTTCTTGGAAATCTTTTTAACTGTTGTTTACCAGTAGATATGGTGTAAATATAACACGGTTATATTCAAATTGTATTTTCTAGAGCACGAGAAACTGAAGTTTGCTGTCAAACTTTACTATTTTTTCTCTTATAAAAATAGTGTTTTCTTTTTTGTTAGTGGAGTGTTAAGTTCATTTACATTACTCTACTTTCGTTGGGTAGGTGATGGAATCATCTTGAATGTGTTTCACTAGAGGACACTGAGAAGTCTGCCCAAGAAGCTCTGCTGAATTCTTATCTTTACAAATCTTCATAGAGCAGGGTAGATGCTACCTAAACAGCAAATATGTCTTGTTATACAAAGAAGTCTTTTATGTTCTTGCTTATAATCTGCCAAAAAATCTAGGGGAGATTTTAGTAAGTGGTTGAGGTGAATTAACTTTAAGGGAAAAATTTAATGCAACTTGTATATGTAAGAAATGAAAGAAGGCATGGACTAAGGTAGCTAATGGTGGAGTATATGAGGGTTGACCTGAGATGACACACAGAAAGAGCTCACGGGCCCCATCTGACACTTCTGGTATTCACTGTCATAACACCTCAGGCTATGGCTATCATTTAAATTGTTCTAGAAGAATCATTACCACCACTGCTTTCCTATCCCCCTCTCTCACCTTATCTTAATGTTCAGTTCTCAGGATAGTAAAAATCTCTCAGCTTCAAAAGCCCTTCATCACTAATGTCTTTCATTGGACTGAAGCAATAGTGATGACAACATATCTCTATTTCCTTCTCTTTGCAAATCCTACCAGGCACTGAGGTTCACGGCCCAATTCACGTCGACTCTATTTATTTTCAATCACAACTCACACTACTTTTACTTTCTAATGCTTGCAAATCTATTCAAATATTATTTACACATCTCTCAAAATATACATTTTGCATCTTTCTTGCTATATTTGTAATATTTGATAGGGAGCACTGAAATATGAAAGATAGATTTTGCTGCCTATATAAGTTCACATCTTATTTTTTGTTATCAGATGTTTTGTTCTGTCTTTGAAGTTCCTGAAAGTTCAGACTTCATTTGAACAGAATGACAATTAAGGCCTGTTTGCTTGCTTTTTCTTTCTCCCCCGGCCCCCGACCCTTACCTTAGTTTGGGGAAATCTGATGGGTTCTCTGCAGCTCTACGCAGGCCAGGCCAGCACTGTGAAGCAGCTTTCCACAGGAGCTTGGCAGATCCCGAGAGACAGTATTACATGGGAGACATGGGTTAAAGGTGCCTTTTATGGATCTTTGGAGATCAAGTTTGGGGCTTAGAACAAAAGTTTTTTAAGTACAGGCAAATTCTGGAAATACCAGAATTTGTGTCTTGGAAACTCCTTCTCTAGTGTGACCTCAGTGTTCTCAGTGGGTAAACATTGGGAACTGCATTGCTCTTGGGACAGATCAAGATCTATTTTCTGAAGAAAACCCTGGACTGTCAGTAAGTACTCACATGGTGGAAGTCTGAGCAGAGGTTAGATGATCATTCACTGAGTCAGACCAGGACACATGAACAGGTATTGAAACCTGAGAGACAGGTGTCAAGAGCTCATATTTGGTTTTCAGAGTGAAGAGGTCAAGTTTGGGAGCTAGAAGGAAGTAAGAAACATGACCAGGGTGAAGGTAAATAGAGTAAACTGAAATTAGATGCCAAAGACACAGAGTCATAAACGTAAACAAGGGTCAGAGCCCTGGCAACTGAGGAAACCAATACAACCCAGGCAAGGCCTCTCACCCCTCTCAGCAGAATGCTAACTATGCCTTGTCTCTGATGCCTTCTGTCTTTCCCAAGAGGGCTATTCCTCCTTTTGTGAAATCTCCTTGTTTTGATGTACTTCTGTTATTGATTTGCCTGGATCCCACTGTATGATAATTGCTTATACATTTCTATCCCTGTTCTCTGAGAAGTTCCTCAGTGCCAGACACAAGCTCATTACAGGATATGAGTGATGCTGGACTGGAAAAGAGATCTTGAGCGTTCCTGTGTCTGTAGGGAAAACGAACAAACAGCCTTGATATGCTAGTTCATTCTGAGATATGGACCAGGTAAATGGCATTGCCCTAATCCATTTAGATGTCTCTCCTGGCTTGGCTTTAAATATTTACCTTAGTAAAAAAAGGGCAAAAGACTAAAAGGACATGCCAGGAGGCAGAAGATGTGTTTAGGTATTTTTATAGGCAATATGATTAGTGTTTGGGATACAAACAATGGTAATGAAATTCTTCCATTCAAAGTCCAATAATAAGTTTGATGACCATTCTTTCTTGTATGTGACTTATGTTCCAATCATTGCTAAGTATTTTCCATTTATCTTGTAATTCAGCTGTAAAAATATACCTCTAAGATGTGTTATATGTGTTTTACAATGGGCATGAGGTGTAGGGAAGTCAGAGAGCTTGCCTAATATGATGTAGCTGTTAAGTAGAAGAGCTTGGATTGGAGGGTCTGAGTGCCAAGGGGAAGCCTATGTATGTACCCCATTCTCTGTGTCTGCAGGCATGGAGGCCTTTAGATTCTGAGTGTCTCTTTCTTGAGAATGAAAAGTAGCAACAAAGAACAATGTTTTAAGAAATCTCTTCTGTAATTCAGGGAAAAGTGTTATGTGTGCCAGTAATCTCACCTTTGTATCCAAACCTACTCAAAGTAAGAAAAAATTAAAAATAGAGAAGAAGTTATGTAGACTTAGAAGCAATGTAATAAAAGTGACATTTAGGTAATTTTTTTTTTTTTTACTGAAAAGTGTATTTTGTTAAAATTGCAAGTAGCTGGGAAAACAGAACAATGTGACCTTAAAATCTTTTCTGTATGTTTGTTTCAGGATATGAAATATAGATCACTTTTTGAAGAAATGGTTCAGCAAATATTATAGAGTTATAAGGTTATCAAAAACTTCTTGACTAGTATATTCTAAAATTTTATGAAGGAAATATTTCACAAATCAAATCAGAATTTAATTATAATTAACCTCTTGATATTTTCATTCAGGTGGGTGTCTTTAAGATATATCAATTACTTGGTCTTTAAAACGCTGTGTATTGAAATGATTTTCCTAGGAGTCCTTCCTAGGAAAATGCATATGTCATGGTATGAAAGATTTCTTTGACTCAGTAATTTGTTATCCTTAATTTCTTTTAACCTTTTATAACTCAGTGACCTGAAGAAAGTTTATTTAGTTCATTTATCAATGGTTATTCATAACTCCCTTCCATGCCCACAATGAAGCAAAGACCTTACAATACCACTTTCTGTATTTCTCAGGATTTCATAGTCATGCAGTTTTATGTTGATAAATTAGCAAATTTACTTTTGTAATGTGGCAGAAAGGTCAGAGGTGACCACTATCTAACACAAGTTCCTCTTTGAATGCTCTGTGCATGTGTTCCTCATAGGGCACTCATGTGTCATGCACTGGGCTGACTGCTGGGAATACAGAGGCAAACAGGACCTTCCAATCCCCTGCCCTCATGGAATACTGGTGTCGTACTTGGTAGGAATACAATGCCAGTTATAATAGCATCACTTAATTAAGGTTGAGCTGCTGTTTTTTTGTAGTGAAGTATCAAATATCATGTTGTATGGTGATTTTTAAAATGAATCTATTCAATTAAATAAAAATGCATATTCTTTTTTTCTGGTAGACGTGAATTTGCTAAGAAATCTCTAGTTGTTACTGATCAATTTCAATATCATTTGTTTACTTAAAAAGTTTATTATTTGAACAATGGGAAAAATGTGGTAGTACAGCCATTATGGAAAACAGTATGCAGGTTCCTCAAAAATGGAAGATAGAACTACCATAAGATACAACAATCACATTACTGGGCATTTATCCAAAGGAAATGAAATCAGCGTGTCAAAGAGACATTTGCACTCCTAGTTCATTGTAACACTGTTCACAGTAACCAGGAAATGTAAACAATCTATGTGTCCATCAGCTGATGAATGGATAAAGAAATGTGGTGCACATGCACAGTGGAGTACTATTCAGCATAGAAATAAAATCCCATCATTTGAAACAGCATGGATGGCATTGGAGATCATTATGTTAGGTGCAATAAACCAGGCACAGAAAGATAAGCATTGCATGACCTTACCCATATGTGGAATATTGAAAAATGTTAATTTTATGGAAGTTGAGAGTAGATGTAGTTACCAGAGACTGGAAAGTTTTGGAGGAAGAATGGGATAGGAAAAGGTTGATTAGTAGAAACTAAGTTACAGTTTAATAGCAGTAAGAAGTCCTGGATGCTCTTGTGTTGCAGGATGTGTTGTAGGATGACTATAGATGACAACAATGCGCTGTATATATCAAAAAGCTAGAAGAATTTTGAATGTTTTCACCAAATGATAAATTTTTGAGAAGAATATATGTTTAAGGTGATTAAAACATTATGAAATGTATACATGTATCAAAATATCATCTGGCACCTCATTACTATGTATAATCTTTATGTTTTTATGAATCAAATTTTATTAATTTTAAAAATGGTAGAGATTAAGTTCACAGACTTCTACCATTGTTTAAAGTACTTGATTTCTGTTCTGAATTATTCAAGACTACAGGTTTTTTTCAAATAAGGTAAAGAAAATCTGAGTGTTCTGTCCATTCCTGAGCAAAATTGTAACTATTGAGGAGCATCTATCTACTCAATGGAATATGATTACAAAATATTTTTATTTTTACAGAGTCATAATGTCCAACCAGGCTGGACTGAATTCCACCTTCCTGTCCTGCAGTGGCATCCTTGGCAGGTTCTGTAATTTTCTGGTCAATTTAGGTTTTCAAAAGTCCTGTTCTATTTAAAAAATTAACCTCAAACTCGATTCATACTGTCTTTTGCCTATCTCCTAACTCCAGTCTGAGGAATTGGAGGTGTAGAGAGGAACTTCATCTTGGCCAGGTCACCCTCCTCCCGCTTGTTGATTTTTGCCCATTTGGGGGATATTGCCCCCTGTAGGTGGGGTCCAAAAGCTGAATCTCTTGGGGATGTGCTCCTTTTCTTTGGACCACCCCATGAGAGTCACACGGCATAGATCCCTGACGTAGGAGCCCTGGTCCCAACTATGTTCCATCCTCCTCCATCCTCATCACCAGCAATGCACACTGTCTTCCTGTGGGAGTGCTCTCAGATGCCAGCCCTCCTCTCAAGTGGGACACCCAGAAAATAACACAACTGCCTTGTGTCTCCATGGCTCTTTTCCCTTCAGAGGAACCAGAGATCAGTGTGCCCTCTTACTAATAAGCACATGTACAATCATAACAGAAAATTATTTGGAGAAGTATAAGTGAAGGCTTCAAGACAGACTCATTTAACAGAAAAATACAGGGAAAGTAATTTATAACCAAAGGAGGTCTTACTCTGTAATTTGTGACTCTTTTCTTTTTTCTTCAAGATTTCTTTTTGAAGTCTTAGACACCACAATTTCTGTGATTTAAATACTGTAACATGATCAGGTATATCATATCATATAACTTTCAGCAAATTCTTGAATTTCTTCTGCTTCTTTCACTTGTTCCTATCCTTTCTACTCGTATTTAGGGAATATCCACTATGTGCCATCTTTCTTCATGAGCTGGTTTCAGGGTCTTAGGTGATTGTAGTTAATGTAATAATAATTTTGAGTTCTAAATTTTTATTTTATATTTTAACACAATAAGTAAACTCAACATTTTGACATCATTCTCCTGAGTCAGGAAATGCACTTTAATTCCTCAATAATAAAATTGTAATGGGCCTTATAGTGAGTAGATATAGTTGCTTTTGTCCAGTAGCATTTGAAAGGATAGCTTCTAGAATGTCTGGAATTTTAATAACTTCTGTAATTTCTAGAATTTGTATTTGGTTTCTAAAAATAATGAGAAATTGATTCTGGATAGGAAAAAATAAAACTTTGTCACAGTGTTGTTTTAACAAATGCCAGCATTGTTTTGCCAATTACCTAGAAAAATGAGGACATTAAGTAATCTACAAGATTTAAAATACTTCATGCTCTTTCACTGATTGGAGCCTTAGGATGTGCCTTTCATGTTGATTTAATCAAATGAACTATGGATAATTTAATTGTGTAACCAGATATCAAGGAAGACCTTTTTCTCTTTCCTTTGAATTGCTGATAATGGTTCTTGGGTGAAACAGAGTGCCTAAGAGTTCCGTGTTCCATAGAAAACAACCAATAATAATGATATTACGTAGAAACAGTATTTTCCCCAGGACTTCCCAAGAGAACAAGTCCTGCAAAAACCGATTCTTACTGCTGCATCCCTCACAGCAGTACCAAGCCTTTGGGAAAAGGCACCACTGCCGGCTATGATGCTCATGGGGAAGGTGCTTCTCCCCACTTCCTGACCTCAGCTTACAACAAATTCATGCAGAAATGGGGTTGGGGCATAAGAATTGTTCAGAAAGATCTGAACTTTCTGTAAGAAGTGGAAATTGAAGTCGGAAATGTGACTCAAATGGGAGATGTTCCTTAATCTGCAATCAATGCATGCAGTGACTCCTGTTTCTCATCTTTACACATGTGCACATACACAATGGTGCCATCTGGGCTTTAAAAATGAAAAGGAGCCTGGCAGGAGGATGGCAAGTTCAAGGCCAGCTTCAGCAACTTAGCAAGGTCCTAAGCAGTTTAACAAGACCCCGTCTCAAAAAAAAAAAATATTGAGGGGTTTAGGGGTGTGGCTCAGTGGTAAAGCATCCCTAGGTTTAATTCCCAATACCCCAGTACCAAAAAAAAAAAAAAAAAAAAAAAAAAAACAAAAAAAGGTAAAAAAAAGAAAAAAAAAAAAGGGAAAAAAAGGAAATAGAAGCATCTGTGAAATGAATTCACATTTACACCTCCTCTGAAAATATACTGTCTCATCTATATTATGGCTGTGCAACACGTAAACTTGGGAGCATTTCTGCTATAGAACACCTAATCATGTTACCCACTACCTCTCCCATTCACTGTTTGCTCTGTCACCTTGTTTTGCTGCTTTCCTAGATTTCTGGCATAATTTACAAAAGATGTTGATTATAGTCAGTTTGAGGAGGCTTCTTTCCATTTCAATTGCTTCCACTATACAAAAGGCATTTAAAGGACCTTGACTACATTAGACTTTGCTTCTCAAAAGTGTGGCTGCCTGCACACATGGTAATGCTTTAATCCTCCCTGTAATGTTTCAGTGGTACTTTTTTCTAAGAAACAGGAGAACTTAATTCTATTCATGAATCTCTGATCTTAGAACTTAGCCTGGAGATAAAGTTTAAAAAGGACTCTACCTCCATTTAAAGAAAATAATTATTCCAAAATAACAAGGTCTGTTATTAGGGATACAGAAGTATGCTGGGAATGTTTCCTGCCTTGGAAACTTTTGGATTTAAAATGTAAATATCAGATTTAGGGAAGCATGTAGGTGAGTATTAATTGCTTTCTGACATCCAACCTGGTCATTTTAATTTTTTTTGTTTAATAGCATGTTTTATATAAAATTACATGAATTGTCTTCTTATGAACTAGAGGCTTAATAAGAGAAATTTTATGAAATATTATCTGTTGTCTCAACTGTAGCAGATATAGGTCAGTATTTTGGATCCAGTGTCTTAAAGCAGACTTCTGTGGTTCAAATTAAGCTCCACAGTTTGTAAAGAATAAGTTAAAGCTTGTCATTGTTTGTTAGGTGCCTGATTGAGCATTGAGTTTTTTTGTTTTGTTTTGTTTTTTGTTTTTTGGGTTTTTTTTTAAATAGGATTTGTTTGAAGGTGTTTCAGGTGATGGTTTCCCTCAGTGTCAGGGAGGGCTTGGACGGGGGAAAAGGAATTGCCAGAGGCTCTGACAGTGCGTGTCACAGCATGTTGAAGGCATCCACTGGCTCCTGCCATTTGGCTTGCTTGAATTTTGTTTCTTGGTATCAGTGAAAAGAGTGAATTCTCAAGTTTTACTCATACTGTTTTTTAAAAAATGAAACATATAATCCATACCTTTGGAAGATAATCTTGCATTATATTCAGTATTTATATGGAATGATGTTATTACATTTTTAAGATGACGAGTTATCATAACAGAAAAATTTTATATTATGGTTACAGAGAGATTTAACCCCAAAAAATATTTCTCAGTTTTAATTCTTTAGTGCAAATAATGGAATGGAAAATTTAAGTCTCCTTTTGTGTGAATGTTTTGTCTAAACATCTAAATATCTTCTTATTCCAATAAACACTCTTCACAGAGTTGTTTCTTTGATAATTAATAATATGACTAAAATACATGGTAAAGAAAGAATAAGTTACATAATGAAATAAATTACAAATATTTTAATAAAAAACTGATTAAATCATGTTACCATTATTAAATGGGTAATAACAATTCTAAAAAATGTTTTAAAATTAATTGGCGTGTTTTTAAAAATCTTGTTAGAATTAATGCAGCACAACAAATGACTTGAATATGTTCAAAATGAATTAATTGTGAAGAACAATGCTGTCATTAATTTTTCCTTATCGTATCTGGATGAACATTCAGAACATATAGTTAGCATATATTTTATATATGAAAACCATAAGCTTCACATGCTTTATTAATACATACCTATATACTGAATACACATTAAAATGTATTATTCCATGATGGCCCAGGACCATGCGTTAAGAGTTATCTCAGCATCTTTCCAAATTATCACATGGTTTAATTTAATTATAAGATTAGAAGAATATTTTAAAAGATTAGAAAATAACCTTGGTTTCTTTGTAGTTTATTTAATAAAATCTATAGTTTATTTGATAAAATCTGAGGAAAAACCCCAGTTCAAAGTCTTTCAAAACTATATATATTAGCATTTTAGCAATCTAAGTTATCTCACATGTATTGTACTTTAAATTTATAAATTTCACATATCAAATGGATAAATTGCATGAATAAAATTAACAAATTCTTTTAAAAAGCACTGATTAAAATAAAACACTAATTAAAAATCAATGTGCAATTTAATGAGATTCTCAATTCTTCAAATAATTTTTATAAGTACTATTTTTCAAATGAAAATAAAACTAACTCACCATTTGATGACTCCATGCTCTTGGTTTAAAATGACTTATTTCCAAATATATCTGTCCCCATTGCACAATTATAATCCAGTTTAGATATTCAGTCTTTGTGTTCAAAACAGGAAGATGTTAAAAAGTTGATGAGAGAAGTGAACCAAAGCCAGATGCAGTAGCACATGCCTATAATCCCAGTGGCTCAGGAGGCTGACGCAGGAGGCTCACAAGTTCAAATTCAGCGTCAATAATTTAGGGAGGCTCTAAAGCAATTTAGTGAGAACCTTTCTCAAAATAAAAAAATTAAAAGGTCTGGGAATGTGACTCAGTGGCTAAGTGCCCCTTGGTTCAATCCCTGGTACCTAAAACAAAACAAAACAAAAAGGGGTGGGGGAGAGGGACAGAAACAAAGCTGTGATGGTTAGGTAGCTATGATCTGTTGATCTGACCGCATAGTCAGAACCTTGTTTAGCCATCGTTGCCAGCTGCATTCCTGCCTAATTCCACCACCCCTGTGGTAGCTGAATGTGTGCCTTGTAAATAGCAGATCTTATCAAATGTCAGTCTCACTGGACAAGAATATAAACCACACATCTGTACTTCTAAATTTTTATTGTTTTTTTTTCCTTCCTTTTTCAGAATGCTGATATATTCAGTGTTGGGTTCCTTTCTGGCTTTAGTTTCTGTCTCAGGTTCACTTTTTGCTCAACTTTCCTGGCATGGCTTCAGATGTTAATGCTCCCAGTCTTGCAGCTCCTGTCTTCTGAAGTGTAGTCTTTTACTTCTGTAATTATGTCCTCTTTCCATTACCCTTTATTTTTTTTTTATATTTATTTACTTATTGATTCATTGAACACAAATGGAGTACAGCTATTGTTTCACTGGTTGTACACAAAGTAGAGTCACACCATCTGTGCATTCATGCATGTACACAGGGCAATGGTATCTGTCACACATTCTGTTATTAATTTTACCCCCCACCCACCCCCACCCCTCCCTTCCCTCTATGCTAGCTATCTTTCCTCCATTCTTGCCATCTTTCCCCCCCACATTATGCATCATCATTCATATATCAGAGAGACCATTCGGCTTTTGGATTTTTGGGATTGGCTGATCTCACTTAGCATAAGAGTTTCCAACATCATCCATTTACCTACAAATACCATAATTTTATTCTTCTTTATGGCTGAGTAATATTCCATTGTGTATATATACCACAGTTTCTTTATCCATTCATCTACTGAAGGGCATCTAGGTTGATTCCATAATCTAGCTATTGTGAATTGAGCAGCTATGAACATTGATGTGGCTGCATCACTGAGGCAATCTGATTTTAAGTCCTTTGGGTATAAGCCAAGGAGTGGGATAGCAGGGTCAAATGGTGGATCCATTCCAAGTT
>JAJEJO010003713.1:293043-392043 GCA_020662805.1 Glaucomys volans
CCCTTCATGCTCAAAACACTAGAAAAAATAGGGATAGTGGGGACATTCCTTAACATTGTAAAGGCCATTTATGCCAAGCCCACAGCTAACATCATTCTAAATGGAGAAAAATTGAAAGCATTCCCCCTGAGAACTGGAACAAGGCAGGGATGCCCTCTTTCGCCACTACTATTCAACATTGTTCTTGAAACTCTAGCCAGAGCAATTAGACAGACCAAAGAAATTAGAGGAATACGAATAGGAAAAGAAGAGATCAAACTATCCCTATTTGCTGATGACATGATTCTCTATCTAGAAGATCCTAAGAATTCCACCAGAAAACTACTGGAACTCATTAATGAATTTAGCAATGTAGCAGGATATAAAATTAATGCTCATAAATCTAATGCATTTTTATTTGTAAGTGATGCATCCTCTGAGAGAGAAATTAGGAAAACTACCCCATTCACACTAACCTCAAAAAAAATAAAATACTTGGGAATCAATCTAACAAAAGATGTGAAAGACCTCTACACTGAGAACTACAGAACACTAAAGAAAGAAGTTAAAGAGCATCTGAGAAGATGGAAAGATCTCCCATGTTCTTGGATAGGCAGAATTAATATTGTCAAAATGGCCATACTTCCAAAAATGCTATACAAATTCAATGCAATTCCAATTAAAATCCATTACCCTTTAGTTACAAGCCAACACTTTAGGTTAGCACCTCCTAAAAATGAGAAACTTGCATAAATTGAGATTTTAAAGTAGGTAATTGAGTAACCATTTAGAACCTAAAAACGTTCCTGGTAAGCACATTTCAGGCTGGAATAGCATCATGCGTGGCACTAGGAATAGTGCTACTCATTTGTTTTTCAACAAATGTGAGATGCTCTTCGATGAGGATTGAGAAAATGCACATATAAAACAAATTAGTTTGGAGCATGGGAAAAATCCATTCTATGGAGTTCTCATGGAATAATCATTGGTGCCTGAAGATTTATTTTACGGAAACTCACTTAGGATTGGCAGGATATTCAGCAGATGTTTAGTCTCCATTAATGTGACACTTCAGATTGTTCGATGTATTCAGGTTGTGTGCTCATATTATTTTTGAATTGACTTGTTTGCTCTTCTGTCTTCAAATTAAACTTTCATCTTGCCCTTCATGTCTCATCTTGGAGATTGATGTGTAGGAGAGGGTAGGGGCTGCAGTAGGGGAATTAACTGAAAGTCAAGTGTCAGATGCAAGAACTTCAGTTGCATTTCTGCATCCTGGTCCCAGAATGCCAAAAGAGATGTGGATATTTGGAACTTCACCCTGAAAAATTCACCTTATGTTGCAATCATCTTGTAACGAAGCTCATCCTTTTACAAATCCCATTCAGTTTCACCCAGACCAAATTCATTCATTCACCAAGTTTCCAAGGTGAAAGTGATCAAAACAACAAAATAAATAAACACCTGTAAAAAAGAACTCAGAAAGAACTGAAACAGAGCAGGAAGTGGACTGAAATTTCATAAAAGCAATAATTAGTATATTTAGGGAGAAAATGAAGAATTTGCCATCATAAGCACAAGGTACTTTTAAAATGCTACAAATAACAAGAGCCCTTAGAAAGTTTATAAATAATGAAAAAATGATGGTTGAAGTAAAATGAAAGCTATTAAGTAGAAAATATTCCTGAAAGTAGAAAAGAAATCCAAAATGTAGACAATAAGAGTGAGAATATGACTAAAAGTTGATGATCAATTGTGAAACTTTAATACTCAACTAATACAGTTACAGAAAAAGGGAAAAATAAGCTAAGGTAAGAAAATCATAAAAGAAATGTCAGGTAGAGTTGGGGGAGGGGAGGCAGGGAGAGGTTGGTACCTGTACATACTGTCTTAGCAGGGTGACTACAACCAGTAATGTATTTGGTACTCTAGAGTAGCCAGAGAGAGGGTTTGAGTGTTCTTAAAGGAAAAAATGTTGGATGTGTGAACAGATAGATATGCTAATTAACCTGGTTTGGTCATTAAACAATGTATACAGATATTGAAACATCACAGTGTACCTCATAAGTATCTTTAATTATGTGTCAATTAAAAATTTTAAAAAGAGCCAGGCATAGGGGTGCACACCTGTAATCAGTGGCTCAGGAGGCTGAGGCAGGAGGATCATGAGTTCTCAGCCAGTCTTACTAACTAAACAAGGCCCTAAGCAAGGGCCCTAAGTCAGAGAGACTCTGCCTCTAATAAAACACAAAAATGGGCTGGGGATGTGGCTCAGTGGTTAAGCGCCCCTGGGTTCAATCCCTGGTACCAAAAATAAATGAATAAATAAATAAATTAAAATAAATAATTAAAATAAGGGGCTAGGGATGTGGCTCAGTGGTAGAGCACTTGCCTGGCATGTGTGAGGCACTGGGTTCGATCCTTAGCATCACATAAAAGTAGATATAATAAAGGTATCATATCTATCTATAACTAAAAAATATCTTAAGGTAAATAAAATAAAACTTAAATAATTCTTAAAAAAGAAATACCAAGAAAATATCCTGTTATTGGAGAACATGAGCCTCTGTTGGAAAGCACGAACGGATCCAATATAGTCAGTGATAAAAGATTGAACCCAAAGCATATCATTATGAAAATTCAATATACTAGCATTAGAAATGATTCTGAACATTTAAAGGGAAAAAGAAAAAAGGCTTAATGTACAAAGGGCTGAAAATAAGGAAAGCATTCAATTCCTTAACATCGATACTAAAATTTTGTATTTCAGGGATTAAGGGATAATGGAGCAATGCATATCTTGAAAAATTTGAGGAAAAATGATTTTCAACCTAGAATTGTGAAGATAGAACAAAAGAATTCAAAATATTTGTCATATGCATTTTTTTCTCAGAAGCTGCTGGAGGATGTGCTCTAGCACCCAACTAAAATAGGGGCATAAACCAATAAAAAGGATTCATGGGACTCAGGAAGCCAGAGTTGCAACCAGTGCAACATCAGTCAGAATGAAGGGAAAACTGCATATCCAAGGGAGGCAGCAGGCTGCATTGCCACCCATGGAATAGGAAGATCTGAGGGTGGGGATTGGGAATGATGTATTACTAATTCATTGACTGCATCAGATAATACCGAGATCTGGATGCATTTCAGAATTTAGAGATGCTTTCCAGATTTGAGGATAATTAGCAACGGGTAATGAGAAAATTAATCAAATAAGAAATGCATTAATTGCAAGGAAAAGAAAAAGTTGATTAGAAAAGAGTACCCTCCTTTTCTCAGTAGTCATGAGTAATAATAACATAGTTGAATGATTCTCAAATATGATAGTTATACAGGAAGTGTGGGGAGGAGAGAAGGAAGTTATTTAAGTTACTAGGCAACTGCATATTAAAAAGATAATATGTAATATCTAAAATTCATAAGTCAAGGAATAAAAATAAAATTGTGTTATCTAAAATTATGGAGTTAAATTACAGAAAAGAGCTCAAAGATTTAAGAATCATGGCCTCTGGGAAACTATACAAGAGAGGAGGAATGAGATGAGACCGGGCATAGCGATCTTCCAATGTTTGTTTTATAAAAGTACTTGAAGTTTTAAATTAGATGCATGCATTATTTGATAAGACTGCATGTTTTTAAAAAAGACAGAAGTACACTGGTAGCTGTAGGAAGTTTGCACAGTAATGTGAACCCAGTCTTTGCTTTTCCAACCTCATGTCCTGTTAATATCACTACCCTCTCTCTGCTTCTGCTGTTCTGGGTTCATTGCTGTTCTTCACACACCAGCCCTGACTTTGTCCGGGGAGGATGCACCAGTGTCAGGACTGCTCTTCCAGTCAGGTGTCCTCCGGTTAACCACTGGTCCCTTTGAGTCTTGGAATGTCGTTTATTCAGCAAGGCCTCCTGCGACTCCCCTATTTAAAGTTGTACTTGCTTGTTCATCTGCTGGAAGGCTTTTTTACCACAGTGCTTCTCACCCTCTTATGTGGTGTATGATATCTTTCTTGCTGACTGACTCTCTTTTTCCATTTACCACAATATGAGCTATACAAGGACAGGATGTTTGTCGTTTGCTGGTTGGGTTTTCAGCGGGGTGTCCTCAGTTTCTACACTTGTGAAATGTGTAGATGGAAAACTTGTCATTTTAATGAACGACTCAGTGTTTCAGTAAGTTGTTTAATGGTAAGCAGTCAGTATATACTGGTTGAATGAATCAATTAAATGAAGGAAGGAGTAAAGGAAAGAAGAGAATAAAAAAGAGAGGCATGGGTAAAACAAGGGATACCATTAGGGGCAATTGCTTTGTCTCATAAACTAGATGGTGGTTTCAATCTGGGTAGAAGCAAGATAAATGGAAAGAAGTGAATGGGTTTGAAATAGGTTTTGAGCATAGGACTGATGTAAAGTTAAGAAAATATGATTACTTCTTAAACCAACTTTTCATTAATTTTGTGAGCTAAAAGTAGGGAATACCAGGATTCTAACATATGGTAGAAGTGAACAGCACTCATAGCCATGCAGCAATGGAATTAAAAATATTTATATTTCAGTTAAACTAATAGAAGTTCTGGATTTGTAAGAGAAGGAAGAATGATATGACTCAGCTAACACTGACAATAAAAAAGGTTTGCAAATAGGTTTTATCATTTAGCTTGACTGTAGGTTGCAAAATAAGGATTTTTGTTGTTGTTTTGGAATGAAAAGGCTCACACTTAACGTTAATGAAGGGTTTGCTGTTGTACTCATGCATTAGTCTTTTTTTTCAATTAAAAGAAAATTTCACTCCATTCTTATTGATAACAATTTTATGGATGTACATTTCACTAACATGAATAAAGTTTCATGCACATCAAAAATCTCCAGGATATATAAAGAAATCAAAATCTTAACACCAGAAAAACAAATAACCCAATCAATAAATGGGCTAGTTAACTGAGCAGACATTTCACAGAGGAAGATATATAATTGATAAACAAATATATGAAAAATTTTCAAATCTCTAGTAACTAGAGAAATGCAAATCAAAACTACCCTAAGATATCATCTCACTACAGTCAGAATGGCAATGATCAAGAATACAAGCAACAGTTAAGTGGCGAGGATGTAGGGGAAAAGGTACACTCATACATTGCTAGTGGGCCTGCAAATTAGTGCAATCACTCTGGAAAGCAGTATGGAGATTCCTTAGAAAACTTGGAATGGAAGCACCATTTGACCCAGCTATCCCACTACTCAATCTACACCCAAAAGTCTTCAAATCAGCATACCATAGTGATGCCGCCACAGCAATGTTTGTAGCAGCTCAATTCACAAGAACTCAGCTATGGAATCAATCTAGACGCCTTCAATAAATAAATGGATTGAGAAACTGCGGTATATATACACAATGGAATATTACTCAGCCTTAAAGGAGAATAAAATCATGTCATTTGCAAGTAAATGGGTGGAGTTGGAGAATATCATTCTAAAGAAAAATAAGCCAATATTTCTCTGATATGTGGATGCTGATCCACATTGGGGGTCAGGAGATTGAAGGAACTTTGGATTGGGCAGAGGGGAGTGAAGGGAGGCGAGGGGGCAGGGGAGTGGGAAAGATGGTGGAATGAGATTGGCATCATTACCCTAGTTATGATTGCACGAATGGTATGACTATCTCATGTACAACTAGAGAGTTGAAAATTATGCTCCATTCATGCACAATGAATCAAAATGCATTCTGCTATCATGTAAAACCAATTAGAACAAATTTTTAAAAAGCATTACATTTCTGTTTTGAATAATTACTTTTTAATTAACAGATAAAGTATGTATGTATTTATTATGAATAGCATGTTCTGAAGTGTTTCCTCATGTATTTATCATTTTATACTATATAGTTATGACCTGCATGTTTTAAGCTTTTGGGTAATTAAAAATTCTGTATTTTTATTCTGGCTATATTTGAAATTACTGAAGATAGGATTAATTTCATTGTATTGTAACCAGCCAGTTCAATAAAATAATTTTTTTCTTGCCCCTGAAGTAGTAATGACTAATATGTAGGCACTGTGCCTTTCTTTCATATTAACACATGTGTTTCTATGCTGAATACATCTAGCAACTCAGCATGCCTAAATTCTGATGTGCATCTTTAACAGATATGCACAATTGCCCTCTCGCTGTCTCTGACTCTTAACTTCTTTTCCTTGCCCTCTCATTTTCCTTCCCTTTTTTGAATCCTAGACATGTGGCAGGGGTTGGTAAAAAGGTATGGCTGTAAAAGACGAAACTTTCCAAGACCTTTCCCCCTCCTGAGGACTGCTGAGAGAGAGTTTCAAAAGGAAGAGGAAAAGCTACAGAGGAAACCATTCTTTCCTCAACTTGTCTGCAATGTAAACCCAAATCTGCTCAAGCGATTGATTGTGGTTCTCATTCATGATTACACTTTTCAAGATCTATCATGTACATCATATAAGACAAAGAATTATATATTAGGAGCTGCTTAATTTTTATGCATACCTATGAAATACTTTTCATTTGATGAGCAATTTAGTATTTCAACAAACTATCTGATCTTGTAGGCACCTAGACCACTGTAAGGCCCTTCCAACATTTATTTAAATGGCAAATCTGCCCAGGAAGAACTTAAAGAGGAAGAATTAATTAAAGTTCTGTTCACTAATCAAGAAGTAAAGCTATTCTGAAAAGGGAAGCAGAAATTACATTTGAAATAGAAAATCATGATGAAGTATTTTCCAAAAGTATGAAAACAGATTCCTTTTTATCTAACAAGGTTAATGTATAATTGAAGATTTCAATAATTGAACAGAAGGAAGCGTGAGATAAAGTCAAGAAAGCCTAGTAAATCCTGGAGGCAGTTTGAAGTTAATTTCATATATTGTTAACTGCAACTACTTCATATGAAAAAAATGAAAAAGTTGCACTTCCTTATGAATACTCTGTCCCTATCCACTGCTCCTTGATAGCAGCCAAGTGTGGAAGACACTAAGTGATGTTTATAAGTTGATAAAGTGTTTAGCAGGGCTTTACACTCATTCTGTATTCAGTCATCATTTTTATTCATTTTTGTGTTAAATATTTATTGAATACTTGCTCTGTGCCTATTGAGATTGAAGGGTGTTTTAGTGAGCTTTTTTGTTGCTGTAACCAAAATATCAACAAAAACAACTTAAGGAGAAAAAGGTTATTTGGGGCCCACGGTTTCAGAGGTCTCTGTCTGTAGATGGTTTCCAATGCTCTGGAAAGGGGGAGGCAGCACATCTGGGGGAAGGGCCCAGTGGAGGAAAGCTGCTACCCTGATGGCACCAGAAAAACAGAAGGAGGGAGGGAAGGAGAGAGGTGGTGGAGGGGAAGGGAGACTGGGCCATAGGAAGAGCAACCCTTCCAGGGCATGGCCCCAGTAACCCAGCTCCTTCAGCCATATCCACCTGCCTAGAGTTATCCTTAGTCAGTCCATTCAAACTAGATGGGCTCTAGGTTACTCTAGGACTCATACTCCAGTCATTTACCTCTGAATATTCCTGCATTAACAGGAGTTTTGGGGGGCATCTCAAGTCCAAAACATAACAAGTAGCTCACTGGCTTCTAAGCTCTTAAAGTGATCCCCAGACAGAAGGAAGATACACAGGTATACATTCACAGAAGGAGGATGGCAATTGCCATTGGAGGAGTGTATGGAAGTGCCTGCGCCCAGTGCTCACTTGGTAGAGGAGGGGAGAGGAAGGGTGGTTTAGAGTAGCAGAACTTGATTGTGTTATAGGTGCCAAAGAGAAAAATCAGTGAAGACAGAGAAGTTGAAGCTCAAGAAACCCTAGAGTAGAGACAAGGATAGGAAAGAGTAGGGACACTTTTCTCTACAAAACTCAAGGACAAAGAGGTCTGTCAGTGGAAATAGAAGTTAGTTAAAATGTGGAGAGGTGGGAACCTGCAAAATATCCTATGTCTTGGCTTCTGTGTTCCTTTTTATTTTTTATTTTTATAGACTGCATTTTGATTCATTGTGCACAAATGGGGTACAACATTTCATTTCTATTGTTTTGCATGATGTAGATTCATACCATTCATGTAATCATACATGTACATAGGGTAATTCTCATTCCACCATTTTTCATACGGCTTCCATGTTCTTGGTGATAACAAAATATTAAGTCAGCTCCTAACCATAAAGGGAGAGTTTAAGCAGAGTCACTGCTCTGTAGAGGAACAGAGAGGGTTAAGTGAATTACAAGTGGCAGGAAATACGCCCCTGAGAATGTAAATCCAAAATTCATAGTTGGTTCATTCAGTGAATATTTATTGAGCACCGACTATATTCCTGGTTAGGTGTCAAGCATATAGTGGGAAACAAGATAGAACGTTGAATTCTCAAGGAATTCATAGTCTAGCACACTAAACAAATAATTACAACATATTAAACAAAATAGGACTCAGTTATAACTGTGAGAAAGACTGTGTGCATCAAGGGAGTGCTATTAGGGTACCATGTGAAGGAGAAGGATGGGGCGGTGGTGAGGAGGCAGGTAAAGGAGAAAGTAGAGACCTCAGGTGGATAAATAGCTGAGCAAGGGCCCTGAGACAGGAAGGAGCAAGAGGGTGGCAAGGCCATGCTGTCCCTGGTGGGCTACAGAAATGCCTAATATCCACCTTTCCAGCTCTTATGTGCTGCCCAAGGGCACTGCAAAAATTATCTTGTTGTTACTGGACCATGATGTGAACTAATTTGAGAAGCCCTGCATTAGGGGAACTTACCCCCCAAAGTTTTCCTCTTTAACACTAGCAAGGTGCATGGAATAGATGAGACATCTGGATGTTGTGATTGATTTTGCATCTCTCTTGTTTGCATCCATTGAATTGATTGGTTTATTTAGCAAATATGTATTTTTAAAAATGATGCCACATTTATCTTTTTCTAATTAAATAAATATCATAAATTATCACTCAGATGCCTATAAAATGAAAGCATATCTTGGGATTGCCTATCAAGAGATTTGGACAATTCCCTTACCTTACATAGCAGGATATGGGAAGAATTTTTTATCATTTCTTTTTTCATGGGATGTGTTTTTAGTGCAATGGAATAAGATTGAATGACATTTCAGATTATGGAATATTTGATCAAAATTATTCTCAACTTATTTACACAGACAGATTAAATAAATAATTCAGGAAGTCATTCATAGAGTTCTGGCAAAAATAACCGAGTTTAGTTGCTAGCAAACACAGGAACCTTGCCTGGAATTAGCAGTCTGTATTTAGTTTTTAATCAGCTACCTTTCATTTTCACCTCTTTATACAGTGTCTACACAAGAGAAGCAGAAACCTTGCATTGCCTCTCTCACCTCTGTGAAATCATGCATGTTTACCGCTACCTTAAATGATTGATTTGTGAATACTTGGTATTTTCAGGATTTTTTAAGCATTATTTTTTGTTTATGTGGAAATAGTTTTTAAGCATGCTATTAATTTCTGGTAGTAATCTGCATTGCAAAGGTATGTTGTCTAAAGGTCCCAATTAAGCATCATGCACAGAAAGGATACCAATGCTCTTTCTTTTTGTCCCCAAATATGAACCTCTGGAGATGTGGAGGGAGTGAAAAGCATCCAAGTGTGTGTCCATGGCAATCTGCTGGCTGTGTGCAGGAAGTTGCAGCGGCATTAAGCCATGAAAAAGATCGATTGTTTTTGTGAAAAATCCCGAAGACATGCCTTGAATTCAGAGACTGAAGTTCATTAGAATCATAAACCATCTATTAATCTCTCTCTTTTCATTTTATTTATTTATTTTGCTGAAATGTCTTTGGTGGTCAGTGGCATTTTAAAGAACAAATTTTAAATTTTTTGATTAAAATAAGAACATAATGGGGTTGTCAAAGACCATTAAATTAAATCCTCAATGCTGTTTTCTTCCTGAAGACTTTTTCCTATGTACTTGCAATACCTTTCTTACCTAGACCTGAACATGATGTGAGATTGGTGACTTTCATTAATTTACTCACCATGTGCTAGGCACTAGACTGGTTTCACATATAGAAACTTTCCAGGGTTTTGTTATTATACCCCAAACCACTGTTCTGTTTCCCATAAATAATTTGGTGAGCTGGGCATCATGGGCATCATCACATGAAAGGCTGATAAAATTACATTTGTTCTTGTTGGATGTGCTGAGGAGGTGGAAGTGGTCTTTCTCCTTCATAAGCAAGGCCCACCAGAACATGGCAGTATACTGTGCAGAAGCTCCTTTCAGGAGCTCTGTGTGAGATGGGAGAGCTATGTCAGGGCAACACCACTGGTTCCCTGACATGGACCACCATCCCAAACCCCTAGATGCTCTCTGATCAGGAGGATCAGAGCATTCTCTGGCTTCTGTATTACCTAGTAATGTTCAGGGAGAAATGAGTGAACACCCTCAAAAGGTCTGGAAGTAGTCTGTCTGGGAAATGCCAAACTACTAATGCTTCTTGGTCTGCAACTAGAGAAGCTTCTGAGAATTTCATCCTTATAAGAAATATGGCTTTCATTTTATATCACACGAAGCAAGACATTTTAGTTGGAGGTACATAGATACCATTTAAAATGAAAGGGGTTGAGAGTGTCTGTAAGTTATTTCTGAGATTTGAAAAAAGGTAGTCTGAAATTATCTGTATTTCAGTTGTCAACATTTTCTTAGTTTGCCAATGAACTTGAATGACATGTTAAAGAACTTCAGGCATTATGCTGCTAGTTCATGACCTCCTTGAGCACAAAATGCATATCAATGAGATTTTATTTTGAAGGTTAAATCAATTTATCTTTGGCTAGATTTATAGTAGATTATCAATTAAACATCAAGCATCAAAATTATCTGCCATTAGTGATATTAATGTCAGAAGTATAAACTTCAGAAATACAGAGTCACTGAGATGTTTAAAAATATATGGAAGGAAATGTAAGTTCTCTTTTAATATCTTGTGGCTTAGTAGTATATCATATGTAAATATCAAGGCCTAAATCCCTGCTAGAAGCACTTTTTGTTTTAGACTTACCCACAGAGCTAGCTCCCTTGAGGTGCAAAAGTGCTACCCCATGGTCTTCTGGATGATACTCTTTCTTCTTCAACCATTGCCATTATCACATTAAACACTGCAGGAGTATGTTAATTATCTTGAGGTGTCCCAGTGGCCCAGTAACTTCAGGGCAAAATGCCAATGGAGTCCTGGTTGCAATCCAGGCCAAAAACACCACATTAGCTTGTTGGGTCTCTTGACATCCTCACAAATGAAACGGTAAACCTGGAGAGAAAACACATTTGTTCCAACTGAGTTAACTATTCCAAAATAAATACTATCCAACCCCTGGCCAACCATTTGCAATTGTGTGTAAAATATAACTAATGAGATGTATTCTCCAAGGCTATTAATTATGGGCCGAACAAGAATGCTTTATAAATATTGATCCTCAAAGTGCAAAAAAAAAATCTTTGTTATCTAGTCAGTCTAATGAACAGCTTCGAGCATCTGTCACCGCAGAGAGCATTCAAATTTCAGCCAAAACTTGGGAACATCTGTTGCAACAGGGGGCCATTAACCCAAAGCTGACATCAATCAGGAGAGGTAACCAATTGCTGGACTTGAAGATAAGTGTTGTGATTGGTAGTTGAATCCAATCATATCTTCCTAAGGCCGACTTTGGTGGTTCACAGAATGAGGATCCTGGAGGCACCACACTCCAAGCATAATGCACTTATCTACATGAGAGAGTAAGAGTACAAGAGAGATGCTGGGCAGAGCGTCCCATCCCAGGCGTGGGACGGAGAATGTAAGTATCAAGCAGAGGAAAGAGAAGCAAATAAAATGATTCTGCAGGCCTGATACAAACCAATAGGATTTGAGCATTTCTACTCACTTCAAATGAACTTTACAATGGATAAAAATGAGATGACAAATAATAATTATCACCTGCTAGTCTGTTGGCAAGGAAACACTTAGGGTGCTGTAATCTTTTTTATATGTACAGTTATGAAAAATTTAGTGACTATATAATATAGATAGGAACTTGCTAACCATTGAAAGTTAACTAATGAATGATGTCATCGAAGGATTTAATTTCTTAAAATTGCTAGTGGGGAAAATGGTTGTAATATGAGGAAGTTCTTCAAAATGTAAACACTGCAAACTTTGAAATAAAGAATAATCTTCCATTCTTTTCCAAAACAAGGAAAGTATCCATGTTCTGAAAATTTTCTTTTTAAAATGTGTTCATTTTGAAATGCAATGAGGCAGTTGGATAAGGGTAATTCTGTTAAGCTTAATTAAAGCTAAATATTTTGTTTTTCAGTGTTCATATCATTCTTGAGGGAAAAACAGTTCAACATTTGATTATAAGGATTCATTTTTTCCCTGTGTTTTGAGTGTCCATTCTTATCTTGATGACTAAAGAGTACTTCAGACTGAGATCCAGATAGCAACAGTAAACAAGTGAATAATTTTGTGAGTGAGCAAGCACATACTATGCCGAGTATATATATGCTGAAAGTTTTTGATTTTGTATCTTCATTGAAATTTTAAAAACTAGGTATATCTGAAAAGTCAAATTTGGCAAATGACATGTTGATATGAGCACATTTTTTACAAAGAACTTCAAATGGTTGCACAATGCTCTGTCTCTTGTTACTGTATCATGATAAGTAAACAGGAGCTGTATACCTCTATTTCGCATTTGTAGAAACATAAGCACAGAGATGTGACTTGTTCAAGTTCAGCACTCAAAGGTCATTCTTCTGACCCTAGGATGAAGTGAAAAGAGGCACAAAATATTTACATGTATTTAATAATTACAATTAAGTAGGGCTGGGGATATAGATCAGTGGGTAAAGTGCTTGCCTCGCATGCACAAGGCCCTGGGTTGAATCCCCAGCACCACAAAAAAAAAAAAAAAATTACAATTAGGTAGATTTACCAGGCTCCACCAGATTTCTTTCTGAAATATTGGCCTGCTTAACTAGGTTTAATGAGCAATAAATAGTGTGTGGTGTTTTCAGTTTATAAAAGATATTGACCAATCAAAAAAAATTCTTAAAAATCTATTGGAAAAAATATCAGTTTACTATTAAAAAATCCTTCTTGTGAATAAAGATTTTTTTCTAGTCTAATAAAAATAATCTAAATGGAAATCATTTCTAAATGAATTCTCAGTCAATACCTTGGAAACGAGTCCAGGAAATCTTCCTTGCCCAGACATAACTACATAACAAATCAGTCAACACACTGGCAGCAATTTTAACATATGGTCCACACCTATTTCAGAATAGGTTGCTAATACATAAAGCTGCCAGATTTTCCTGCTTAAAGTATTGACACTTATGTTTCATTTTATCTATGCAAGAGTGTTGATTTAGAAAGAAGGCCCAAGTGAAAATAAGGGTGTTTCAAGGTTCACCCACGAATAGAGGACCCAGTTAATCTGAGCATCATAACATGACCTGCAAATTTGCAACATCACTTATTTTGCTATTGCACTTGTTTTTAATTATCTATAGCCAAAGTGCTTACATGCCTACCATGTGCTTATGATTTCCTAAGCCTAACATCAAATGCTTTTAATGTTACATCTGTGCTGCAAGTTCTTGTAAGGACAAGCTTTAATTGTGCTACTGGAGGATCAAACCCAGGTTTCACCAGTGTTAGGCAAGTGCTCTACCACCAAGCTGCATTCCCAAGCCCCAAAATATACTTTTAGAGGCTTCACATTTATTTCTTATTATTTACATTATCTAATTATTTAAGTGTCTCCTATTTTTGTACATCAACGTATTTTCCATTTTTTCTCCTTATGCTTTCAGTGCTGTAAACATCTTGACAAGTAATCCGTTGTCTTTGCTTGTGTTAACTTTTTAAAATCTATTCCTAATGTGTCAAAGAATATGAAACATTTTGAGGGTATTGATAACTCTTGCCAACTGACTCAAAGTCTATACTCGTTATTTTTTCCAATCTGTATGTCAGAAAACAACTCAAGATTTGTTTGAGCATAATTGAATACTGTTTAAAATAATAAACTTTTGACAATTTATTAACTAGAAAAATGCTATCTCAGTTTTATTTTACGCTATTTGATACTCAAAGGCTAACAGTTCTTTGTAGATTTATTATTTTTTTGCATTTTTAAAGCTATATGTTTAGAATATATTGTTATATTTGTTTAATGTATTTTAGCAGTTAGCAATAGCAACATGTATAATTTGCATTTATTAAACATTTTCATATATAAGCTTTAAATGTTAGGAAATCAAAGCTTTGAATATTTCTTCATGTCCTTTTGCATGCATAGAAAGTCATTCATTCCCCAGGGGCTGGGGCTATAGCTCAGGGGCAGAGTGCTTGCCTAGAGAGGCACTGGGTTCCAGTCTCAGCACCACATAAAAAAATAAACAAATAAAATAAAGGCATGCTGTCCATCTACGACTAAAGAAAGAAAGTCATTCCTCATCTATGATAAATTAAATAAAAACATATTTTATAGTTTTTGTTCCTTGTTTTTTAAAATGTTCTTAATCCACTTGTCATTTACTTTGATATATGTATGAAGTATGATTTAACTTCTTTTTCCAAACAGCCAGTGTTCTTAGTATGTTGAACTTTCATTCTTGCCTTATGTTTGTGGTGTTTGCTTGCGTCCACACTAAGTTCAATTTTCATGCCTTGTGCTTTTTTTTCTTGATCTGCTGTCACTTTACCAATTTAAAGATAAATTGGCTCATCAAACACATATTATTTCACTTTTTCTAAATTGTCTTATTACTTTGCATTTAATTTGGTATATAAACTTTAGAATATTTTTTTCAAATAAAAACATCACAGTGAGATTTGATCTATTCATTAATCTTGAAAGAGTTACTAGCTTCTCCAAATTCAGTGTCCTTATTAAAGAATGTGGTAGGTCTCTGCATTTATTCACCTTTTCTTTTACATTTATAATGTCTATCTTTTACTTATTCATTTTCTCTGTGTTTTGTGCCGTCCATGGTAAATGTGAGTGGAATTCCATTGTATCCTCTAATTGGTTACATCAGGGTGCCAATTGTCCAGAACATCCAGAGTGTCCCAATCAGAATGGCACAGCAGATGTCCTTGCTGGACTCCAGATTTCAGTGCAAACACGTGGGCATAAGACTTCACAGCAGCAATCTTATTTATATTGCTAGATAACAACCCATTATTGTTATGTAGATAATTAATAGTACATAATAATATATAACACAAATACGATAACACATTGCTTTTGTAACTTGATAGGTTCCATGTTTTCTATCCACCTTTATATGCCTTTTCTTATACAGATTTCCTTCTCTTCCCATGTGTAATGTTATTTTTAGCTCCTTCATTTAATTGTTCTTTTTTACACACGTTATTTCCTTACCTGTTCCTATTATCACTATGTCATCAGCAATTTGGTTTTTCTCTTGTGGTGAAACAAATTCACTGTTATGGATCTAGAACTAGGTGGCTATAATGATAGCTCTGTATGGTAACAGGAGTTTCTGCTCTCTTAGTGTTCTTATGGTGTTGTGTAAGAAGTTTGACAGGGAAGAAGTGGCAAATTCCTGCAGCCTTTATTTATTTATGAAGTTCAAGGAAGTCTAGCTGAATGGAAATTGTCATCACTCATATTATTTAATTCCAAGAATAAATTTCCCAAAATTTAAATCAATTTTTTAATCCCAATATTGAAAATGTCGAGAATTCTTTAAGTAAACTCTTAATGAGTCTGTAAAACCATATTCATTAACTCAAGAAGGTTAGCCATTTATTATTTTGTATAAAATGCACATTACCAAATGAATAGATAATTTAATTAATTAGAAATTTATTACATATGCCCATAACATTTATAAAAACATACATAGGAAAACTGTAAATAATAGTTATCTATAGGAGATAGAATTATAAGTGAGTTTTAAAATAATGTTTGCTTATCTGTATATTTTGATTTGATGTCTTAAGCAGGTATACATTATTATTATTAATAAAGATAAAAATTAACATTTCTTTAACAAAAATTCCTCTATTTTAGACATATGGATAAATTACATTAGATTAAAAGCACATGCCTAATATAGAAAAATACATTAGCTACTTTCCAAGACAAACCTGTGAATATTTTGAGGTTTCATTAAAAAGTTTGAATGGATTTGGTAAACATATGGCCAACATACAGCTACTCTTTGGGAAAGCATTCATAGTCATTGTCTAAAGAACAACAACATTAATTGCTCACCTCGGAACTCTTCCTTAGTCCTTTGAGACACAGGTATTTAATTGGGTGTCTCACTGCTGAAATAGCATATGGAAGAAATGGTTGCCTTTGTTCTTTTTACATTATTATCCTTTGTGTTCAATCTTTCCATCTCCTTTGATTATTTTACCATTGGGTTTTTTTCATATCGTGCCCCAAGCATTTACTTTTTTGTCTCTTTAATCACATCCTTAAATAGGTCAACTGGACTCAAAACTTATTTTTTTTTTCAGAATAATGCAGATATAATGTGTCCCTTTTTTGGCATTAAGTTGGAAGTACTATTATGTTTAAGCCTTTGCAGAAATGAAAAACCTATCTAATGTTGGAAAGCAGCTGAAATTAGAAAACAGATGGCCTAAGGGGGAAATGATGTGTATATTTTGAAAAGCAGAATGTTTTTAGGGACTTGGATTACATCTGAAGTGATTAACAGTGAGAATAATCTTTGAACTATTACTATTTCCTAAATAAGCCATAGTGTCTGAGTTACCATAATTAACTGTATCATATTTCACAAATGTCTTTGAATATATACTGGATAAAAGTTGACATTCCAAAATGGTAAGGACAGGCTATATGATAATGTGACTGAAAGTCAACCTTAACATTGAACGAAGAAAAAATCCACAGAGAAAATCTACTATGTATATTGCTCTACTCTACTCTACTTATGGATGAATTTAATTTTATTGGGAAGTTTGCCTTATTTAGCTAATCAGAGCTTTGGTCTAGATCTCTTGGATCAGAAATTCAGCTTTCTTATCAGAGGGAAAAAGACAGTTCCAACAGGACTTTAGAACACATAAAGACTCCAATAGCCAGGCCACTGTTCATAGGTGTGCTTTCATGCAAGGCTGATTCTCTTCTTGAAGGAACTCCTATTTCTGATTTTACTTTATTTTTTCTTCTCGGAGAGGGTACTTATTTTATTTCCAGTGATAATTATGAATGCTGTCACTGTCAACTTTCATTTTACTATTACCACATCAGTCTTACACATGTCTGATGTCAAATTATTTAGCAGATGATAATTGATCTGAGGACACTGGACATCTCCAGAGTTTTCCATTTCTCTCAGTTGTTCACAAGTCACTCTCCTTTCTTTACAAACACACACCCAATCCCTTTCAGTTCAGCTAAAATATTTATCATGTTATTCCTACTCTTCTTTGATATTTTCCTTCAGAATGTACTCAACATGTAAAATACATTCAGTACCTTTAAGTCAACTCAGTATACTTCATCCTCATTTTTTAAAAGAAATCTAAATAAGAAGAGAGAGGGTGAAAATTAAAATTGTGAAGATCCTATGACCTTGTATCACAGTGAACTGTCACCAAAAATAAGTTTCTAGTGACAGTATGCAAACCCTACACAAGAGCTCAGCTGACCCCTATGACCTTGGGCTCCACCCTGTGCCCTTCTCTACCTAGGATGTTCTGTCTCCTCACCTCCCTCCCCCTTGACAGTCTCACTCAGGGCTTCAAAGCTCCATCTCTAACTTTTTCCCTTCTTCAACACTTTTCCAGATTTCTATCACCAACTGACCTCCTCTTTCCCCTCTTCTGAATATCCTTGGTGATTTCTCTAAAGAATGTGAGAGAACATAGGAAGTATTATATACTATGGACAAGTTCATACTGCTAGACTTCAGGTGTAAACCTGTAGTTATATTCTCCCTGAAGTTTCTTTTTCTCAAGGTCACACTATTCCTCCTCCCTTTCATATTTCAAGCACTTTTATAGCATTAAAATGTGTACATGGCTGTGTGCCTGTGTGTTTTGTCAGAACATTGCAGCTAGAATTCCTAGTCGGTTGCAAGTTATAAATTGCTGATCAACACAACGCAAAAACTTTCTTTAGGGTAAAGGCACTATCAGAAATAATTTTATAATTCAAATATTTATAATGATATTTTTAGTGGAAAATGAGCAACCTCATTTTTATTTGGGGGGAGGGAATTTTTAAAACTTGAGAAAATTCTGATTGTTATCAACACTTTTATTTCCTTTACATGAATCTAAAGAAAAATAAAGAAACATATACATGTATTTGTATATGTTTGTGCATTGTAAGTATATTCCTATTTGCTTTTATATAGGTGCTGAAGGTAAATATAAGTTGCTGTGGTTTGGAACAAGAGTGCTTAGGGTTATCTAACTTAATATAACTAAAGTTCTCTCAATTTTTTTAGCAAGTTAAAAATCCACTTCATGAATAATATTTTTTTTTCAGGACAAATTTTAGAGTAGGCTTTAAAAGTGTTCATTAATGTGTACATTCTTGTATGTTATGTGTACAATCCCATTCTGAAATTTCTTTCCTACGTTTGTCACTGAGACAGACTAAAATATAACTGGCAAGTACTTTTAATGGAAAGAAACAAAGTATAAAAACTAAAGACACCGAAATCCACAGAAACAGGAAAAAGTCATTCCGTGTATTTTTTTTTTTTAATTTTCATGGATTTTAAAATGTGTAAGACCTTGGATAGATTCTATTTTATATAGGATTTACTGGTTTTCAAAGTATATAATGCAACAAAAAAAGTGAACGTAGCTTCTTTTTTTCTTGTTCATTGGAGCTATCACATCTCATCTATCAGACCTCTAAGTAGAATTTTTAAAGTGGGGTACTCTCTCACGCCCAAGGACTATGTAATTAGCATATGAATGTGTAACGGATTGTTTGAAGTAACAATTAAGGGAACAATGCATAAAGAAACTGAAGAGAGCTACCAACACCTGGGAATCTTCTATTGAAAAGGCTTTCCTAATGTAAGTAATTAGAAACCAAGGACAAATGCTCATTGTGCAGCAATAAAGCCCTGCAAGCAAAGCTAGGAACTGGCTGATATTTTGCTATCATCCTTTAGAATGCATCATTAAAGCAAGAGCTTACTGTTGTGTTCATCTCAGTCGAATAATTGTTACATGGAAGTTCTGTGCGGTATCTGATCTTCTGAAGCCATCAAAATGCATTTAAAAAATGGCTTACATCTTTAAAATATTTACATTTAGGCGTTTAGAAAATGATAACAAATATTTTCTCTATAGTCAGTGTAAAGTTTTAGAGAAAAATTCCAGCAGGTTGCCAGGTCTAATTAAGTTTGCAGTTAGTTCTCTGTAATTTACTGTCTAGGTAATTCTTGTTAGTGAATCTCTGGCTTGTATTGTTTTTCTTTATTTTGTTTCTCTCAAAGACAAACAGGCCACAGGGGTTCTTGCTCAGGGAAAGCACTTCAGGAGAGTAACTAATAGCTGAGCAGTGTTAGAGTCGTCACTACTGGGCGGAGGGACCAGTGGAGTGGGGGACTAGAGCTAGACATTGTAGTTTCCCTTTTTATCTATTGCTGCCTTACATTTCTTTGACATAATTACCTTGTCTCTTAAATAGGAATTATTTTTTTCTAAACTGTTAAGTCTGAATCAAATTATCCCTAAAGGCTCATTCTAACTTTCGGTCACATATATCCCTTTATCATGAAAAAAATACTTGTTCCCAGAAGTTATTTAGTCTTAAATAACTACCACTTTAAGAGACAATTCCATATGAAAAATAAATTGTGAGTGCAATATTTCATGTTTTAATTAGAAAGAAAAATATATGTATGACTATTGATACCAGTATTATTCACAATAGCCCAAAGTAGAAACAACCCAGGCAACCACTGATTGATGGAAGGGTAAAAAAATATGGTATATCCATAGTCAAAACAAAAGTTGTACCAGGAAAATTTGAACAGGCAAGGAAGACTTTATTGGAGGCTATTGCAGTTGTGGAGAGAAGCCAGAACCCATTCTGAACTCAACTCATGTGAAGTATAGGGGCTAAGGATTTTTCAGGACTGGGATGAGCTAGTGGAAAAGTACTGCAGGACATTTGGGGGAAGTCGTAGGCCATCTGTGTTTTCTAATTAACTTTATTCAAAGGAAATATAAACATGTTTTTGCCACTTAGAGCAAGGAGTGTCATTGAAATTAGGCTTCTCCCCTCCCACTGAAACTAGGAGGCAAGGATGCTGTCTCTTTTGATTACATTTCAGAGACATGATACCTGAGTCCTTAAGTAAATTTCAGGGTTCTCAAATGATTGACTCTTAAAAATACCCATCTCAACATATCAGAGAAAGAATTCACATTTACAACATTTCCAAGGCAACAACTCTCTAAAGAAATATTAGGGGCCTAGAGTCAGGAAGGAGACTGTCTAAGGTTGGTCAAGCTGAGGGGAAATTAACTTTCTTACTCACCACACAGTGGGATATTCTTTTTCAAAATTTATTTATTTATTTTTTGTTTTTACAGACTTCATTTTGATTCATTGTACGCATATGGGATACAAATTTTCATTTCTCTGGTTGTGCATGAGGTACATTCGTATCATTCTTGTTAATCATATTCTTGAGCAGTAAAAAGGAATGAGGGAAAAGGAAGTGGTGCAAGTTGCAACATGGATGAGCCTCAAACACTGTGCAGTGTGAACAAAGCTATTCACAACTGACCCTATATTATATGATTCTGTTTATCTGAACTGTCCAGAATACTCAAACCTATATAGACAAAGCAGATGTTGCTTTGGACCAGGGGTAGCATGGGGCCAGGTGAGATGGCAGCTAAAGAGTAGAGTTTGTTTAGGGGTGATGAAGATGTCCTAAATTGATGTATAGATGGTTGCCAATTCAGTAAATATACTAAAAATCATTAAATTGTGCACTTTAATGGGAGAGTTGTGTTGTATGTAAACTGTATTTCAATAAAAATATTGTTACAAAGACAAATCTTTACATATGCAACACAGCCAGTAGAGTATTTGTCTAAGTATATGGGTGAACAAAAAAGTTACAATGAAAATAAAAACCTTTTTTTCTCCAAGGTTGGTTTTGGCATGTGGTAATCAACATATTCTGACTGCATTTCTAACCATTGCCCTTCCTTTTGGCTTTTATAAAATGGTTTTAAAGTTATTTATCTCGAAATTGTAGTAAATAGAGAGTACATAACGTGGAAGGAAGAAAAAATAATTTTTGAAAGGTCCTTATGATATTTGCACCCCAGAAGTAATTAGGAACTGTCCATAAAGAAAACATAACCATTCAGAGTAAATAAGAAATTTAGTTTCTTTCCCCAACTAATGAGAAAAATCAATACAATGTGTGTGTGTGTGTGTGTGTGTGTGTGTGTATGGATGTATTCAATTGACAGAACCCCAGTTTATGATGAGTACCTTCCACAAGTTCATTGATAAACTTTCTGTAGCCTTTTCTACAGAAATAGGTCTGTCATTACTGGTTATGTTCCACACAGAGCACATATTTTATCCACAGTGTTGCTGAAATGGAGTCCTAATGTTAGTACAGTCTGGGATTAAGGGTCCTATTTTTTGGCTGCAGGAATGACTCCAAGAAAATTTTTGAATTAATCAGTGAGATTCTGGCTTCCAGCCATCTTCCTTCCTTTACTCCTTGAGCCATGTTCTAGACGTGGAGCCTGTCTCTGTGGGCTTTGAAGCGTCCACTGCCCTTGTGATACCCTAAGCTGTTACTGCCTTACTCTACCAGGCATGTCTGTTCCTACAGGGAAAAATTCACGTACAATGTCTAACATAAACTTTCTCTTGGCCAACATACACACATTTTAATTCCAATTTTCTCAAGACATCTAATTTCATTTTACATTAGAAGGGAAGCAAATTTTGAAACAGTGATAACTTCTGGGGCACTTCAAAACATTTACAGATAAAACTTGGGTTGGAAACCCAAAAGTTATCCTTAATCAACAGAATTTTGGATATTAAACTTAGGGAATGGTAAGAAAAAAATTGCAGATATAACAAGCTGTCTTTTCTGACCCAGTCTCTTCGGGATCATACCCCTAAGTTACTCCTTATTTACACAGAATATGTTCTTTGTCCCTGCCAAAACTTCAGCATTCTTTAAATGCTCAGTAACTACTAGAACAGGGTAATGTTATCTGTAATGGTGGTGGTTGGGATTGAAAGGAGATACTGGAAAAAAATAATCACTAACCAAGCCATTTATTGTTAAATGGTTTGGGTATCTTATATTTTTACCTTTTGGGGCATGTTTTTTCTGCACACTGATCACTTGATTTTTTTGTTGGTTATAGATTGGACTTATGGATACTACAGACAACAGAGAAAACTTGTTGAGGAGATTGGCTGGTCCTATACAGGTAAATATATTACTTCTAATGAGATTCAACATAAGCTCATAGTTTTATATCTGTTCTTATGTATAAGTATCTCTCTATCTCTCTGTCTCTCTCTTTCTCTGGTACTAGGGTCAAATCCAGGAGTGCTCTGCCACTGAGCTATATCCCCAACCCTTTCTATTTTTTATTTTGAGACAGGGTTTCACTAAGTTGCTGAGGCTGGTCTTGAATTTGTGATCCTCCTGCCTCAGCCTCCTGAGTCACTGGGATTACAGGCATGCACCACTGTGCCTGGCTTAAAAAAGAAATTATATTCTGTAGCTCAACATACTATTTTAGCTTAGCTACCTCATATTCCAGTTAATTAATAAAACAAATCAAATATAAAATGATTCTTGGTGATATTTCCTTAAGCACATTTGGTAGTGTGGAAAGTATTGGTATCAGAGAGAATTGAATTCCAGGCCCACTGGCTACATCTCCTGGAAATATGCTTAACCCACCTGAGGCTCCATTGTTTTCATCTGTGCAATGGAGAGCAGTTTGTTCTGAACACTAAAAGATAAATGAAGTACAGAACACTTGGCACACAGCCTCCTTTTAAACAGAAAGCTCTCAAAAATGTTAGCTGCTATTGGTATGATCAGGTTAGTGACTGTTTTGCTCATTTAACAAATTTTGATGAGACTCTCACGGTCACAAGGGGCTTCCTTCTGACTCTGGCTGAGTATTGCAGTCAGAGTCTAAAACGATTTTGTCAGCTTACCAGATTTGGATTAGAACATCACGAAGTTGGCTACAGATGGTTACAGCCAGAAGCCATGATCCGAAACCCTGGGGAGAGGAGAAGCCCTAGGCCTGATAGGAAAAGCATGGGTGGAAAATCTGGATGAACCAAAATACATTTAATGACCCCCTTAGAGTAGTGCTGAGCGTTAGAGTTGGGTACTTATTGGATATAAGGGTGCTTTAATAAAACGGAATCAGATTGGAAGGACTTTACTATGAACCTGTCCAGTGTGGACAGTATTGCGTAGATAAAGAGAGCAGCATGATGAATTTTGGATAGGCACGCATTTTCTTTCTTTATCCTTATTTTAAAGGAAATAATTATTCACTGTAGAAATTTTAGAAAATATGTTCAAGCAAAAAAATGAATATAAATATCACATTACTTCCTTCAGGTATATTCTCTAAAAAATTATAGGTCTCTCTAGGAAATTTTTATTATCTTAGGTTTATACATTTTATATGTAGGGTTATGCACCCAATTTATTCTTGAAATTGTTTTTGAGCGCTCCTCATTTTAGTGATGACTCCTACTGATCAAGAAACTTAATATCTGGCTAATACTTGTTGCATCTTTTATTATTTAACTATGCAGCCTGGTTTAGTTTTGTTAACAATCTTCCAAGTTTCAGGGGTAGAACTAAAATGAGGTTTTCTCCAACCAATGACCCTGTAAACAAAGAACCATTATATTTACCAGGACTATATGCATAAAATGAAAATCAAGTTCAAATCAAGCTTCAGTGTACTCTGTATTATCACTAAGCCAAGAATCAGAATATGGAGGAACCATATCCTAGGGAGAGAGAGTTACATTTCTCAAAACTCTCAAAAGCAAGAGTGGAGGTATGTTGACTAATGGAGTGATGGTAGTGGGTGTTCCCCATCAGCCTGAGGTTCCAGAACAGCTGGCTATGCCTCATCCAGTCAGGAGAAGAAAGCAGTTTCACCAGTGGATTTCAGTAGGTTTAATGAGAGCAGCACATACCACTATACAATATCCTATTTTATTAAGATTCAGCCATAGAGTTTCTCCTTTGGATGGGCTGAGTATAGACATGGCACCTGTAAGTTGAACAGGCTTTCTTGTATGGGTCATTGCATATACAATGCCCAGTTTTGTGCTTTAGAATGAAGTTGTACCATCTTGCTCTTTTGTTCCTTTTAGGGACAATCTACTGACCGAAAGGAGAAACTAAGAAGTGGCATTTGCTGGGGGGAGGGAGATAGAAGATCTCATAAGAAATTGTTCTATAGTTGGAGTGCGGGTGAAAGCTTACCAAAATTTTAAACAACAAATTACATATACTAATGCCTCCTAATGGTTTGGGAATTACTCCTAGAATACTTGAGGATCCTAGGAAGAGACCAGTGATGAGGACATTTTACAACTGTTTAGCTCCAACTGACTGTGACTTCTTTATTTTGCCTGAATTTCTAAAGTACCAAGAAGAAAATAAATAAAATCCTTTATCCAAATAAGCATTTCTCTCCCAAGAAATTACTCCAAAGCCAAACCTGTAGTATTCTAATTATTCACTGTGAAATTTATTATCTATTTTCATTTTTAATATAAATAGTTAAAATTGGATAGTATTTTCAATATCTATTATTCCACTTAGAAAATGAAAAAGTATATAAATTATAAAAAATTTCAGTATAAATAGTTTTAAGATTCTTAAATGTAATTGATGTTGTGAATGACTTGAGTGCATTGATCTTGATCACATTTAGTCCTAATTTCATCTGTAAATGTTTTATTTTGTTGAGCTAAATATTTGTGTTCCCTCTTGTATTGTGTTATTATTTAAATTTATCTGATTCGCTGCACTCTTGGAAAAAGTACTTGAGCATTTGTACATAGAGACTTCTGTTAATAAGAATTGTAAGTACATCACAACAGCTTTCTGGAAGCAAACTCATCATGCTGCCACATATCATTTTAAAATATTATGTGACACATTAAGCATTATTTAAATGGAATCACTTCAGTTAAGGTTGCTTATGGATGATTACACAATTATAATATGTGAAGTAACAATACAAATCCCTACCAGATGTGGAGAAATAGAGGGTGGAAAAGCATTACTCTTTTAATTGTGCTTTTTACATAGATTAAAACAACTTTTCTATTCAGAATAAATGCTGTAATTATGCTTAGAAATGACAGGGTTGGTCAGCATAGTCGACCATCCCATTTTTAAAGTTCTTAGAGGAAGATGAGGCAGGCTTACTGTCAGTGTGATGGAGAGTGAGCTATATATCTGGGAATGTCAGCACTAAGATTTGACTCTTTCCATAATGACATTATTCCTTTTAAGGGTTTCAGAAAGCAAATTTCATTCTTCTTAGTAATTTTATATTTTCTACAACAATGCCAAAACAAATGCAATTCCGTGGGGAAAAAAAAACCTAAGTATTTTGTCTATTTTTCTAAATATCACAAACACGTACTCAAGATTATCATGGAAGATATTAAAGTCTTTCTTTTCCTTGACTTGTTAGATCTTTGATTAGAACCTCAGACAATGATGAGGTCATCAGAAATGGATGTACTTTGCTCCATTCGTAGAAGCAGTCCCTACTGAAATATAATCTTTATTTCCTGGACTTACAAAGATATGACATTTATTTTTTGCCATTCTTTAAAGCAACTTGTAATTTAAAATTTCATACTGACATATTCTCAAGTGTTATTATATCTAAGCCCCTATAAGGTTTTAGTTAGAGTTTCATTGGGTACGAGTAACAAAGTGTGTCTGCCCTAGACACATGTAACTCACCATTGCAATTGACTGGAAACCCTAGAGTGAGGAGGCTTAAACAGCAAACCAGTTATTTCCTCACATAGAATATCCTGTCTGAACAGTCTTTCTATCCTGATAATAACTAGAAGATGCTACTTAGGGAAAATGAATAATATAAGATTCTGTAGAGTGTGATTTAGTGTTTGACTTTCTTTTTTTTTCTTTTTCTTTTTCTTTTTTTTCTTTTGAATATAGTTAATTCAGTTCCTTCTCTTGACCCTAGAAGACTTTTTTTTTTTTCTTTTTTTTGGTAATGGGAGTTGAACCCAGGGGCACTCCACCACTGAGCCACATCCCCAGCACTATTTTACATTTTATTTAGAGACAGAATCTCACTGAGTTGCTTAGGGCCTTGCTAAGTTGCTGAGGCTGGCTTTGAACTCGTGATCCTCCTGCCTCAGCTGCCCAAGTGCTGGGATTATAGGCATGTGCTACCGCGCCCAGCACCCTAGAAGAAAGTAGACCAGATTTCAAGAAAATTTAAATCCATGTAAAATAATGGCTGATTTCTGGCATGTCCATGCTTTTCTTTACTTTTAGGATCTGAAATATCCTTTAAACATACTGCATTTTCTTCTTCAATTCACTACTCTGTATATTAAACAGATTGTTCATTTCTCATCTCAAACTTGAAAGTTAAAAAAAATCAAGAATGCCACTTATAGAATCATCCCATTTCTATTTAAAATTTGATATTTTTATGGGCATAGAGGAAAGGCCTAGAGAAATATACACCAGCCTGTTGGGCAAGGCTATCCCTGCAAGTGAGCCGAAGAAGTAGCTGAGACAGAGGAGCAAGATCCTTACTTCATGCTATACGCTGTTTATTTTGGGCAAAATTTTTCTTTGACAAATTTGTTGACATAGAATATTTTTCTCTTATCTGAATTAGTTTGAGTGAAGAAAGACAAGGTAGTTAGATAAGATCTATGACTTCATGTCTTTACCTGTCAGGAGAGACTCTCTGCTTGGCTGAGTCTTAGGGGACATCACAGTCATCTAATCAGAGCATGATGGCACTCAGAGTCCAACTTCCTGGTCATCACTAACCTGCAGACAAATCAGGCCACTAACAGCTTGGCATATCACTTTTCTCATCTGTGAAAACTTTTGAATAATTCCCACTTAATTGTGTATGGATCAAACACATGTTTGCCATTGTTGTGGGAAAGCTCTTTGAGCAAGGGCTGTACCCTGCAGATCCAAGTGAATGGTATTTGGCAGTGTCTTAACTTGAGCGCAGCAGATTGAACAAGCCTGGACCCATCTAAAAATCTGTCAAGAGTTTCTAAAAGGAGTTGATCTGCTCCAATGCTTATTGTGAACAGGTATCTCCTACCATCTGCATGCTTTTAAAAGTTTACCTAAGATTTCTATTCTTGACTGACTTTTCCTGTTAAATGTGACGATCGGGTATGCCTCATTGTAGAGGCTGAATGGGGTTCAGTAAATGATCTAAAACTCGGCACTTTTATTCTTGAAAATAGATAAGAGAGTATTAAACGCTTTTAACTTCCAAAAATGATAATGAATTAAGGTAGTGCATGTGTGAATATGCTCGATTTAACCACTGCACAATGTATAAGTAGTTCAGAACAATTTGATGTATAACACACACACACACACAGAAACATATATTTATGTGTATTTAAACCTTGATTAAAATGAGTATCCTTTAAAATTTTTGTTTGCAACTGACTGGCTGCAGAATAGCATCAAAATTAAATAATCCTTATTTTTGTCCAAGGGTAAAACTATATGCCAATGTGTTTTCCCCATGAATAAAGTTAAAATTGCTCTGGTTCTCTAGTCCATTCTCGTAGCTGCTCCTGCTGGCAGCATTTAGTAGTCTTCAGTCGACTGGGCAAGTCCTGTGCAGCTCAGGTCGTGAAGATCTGGCTGCTTCTCCTGTCTGTGTTCCAAGATTTTGCCTTTACGTTGGGATTCACTGTGCCTCTTCCTTTTCTGGACATCCTGTATTTCACCTTCTGTGTCTCTTAGTCCAGAGTGATTTACTTTATGAATAGATATAGTTCAGCAAAAAAAAAAAAAAAAAAAAAAAATAGAGAAAATTCAATGGTTAATTTAAAAATCTAAGATCAGGCTGCAGTTTTTTTTCATCTCACAAAATTATCTTAAATGTGCTAAAGTCTGAGACAAAATGCCCTTATGATAATTTTCAGCTGACCTATCGCCCTCCTATTTTTTTGTATCAGTAAAGATCAAGTGCAAGGCTTATTTATTTTCAGTTTTCTATGTTTTCTGTATGGAAATTCGGACTCTTAAAACCAAGAGATCTTAAACAGCAAAAAGATGAGAATATATGAATGATTCCTTTCAAATATTCAGAAAGATATTTTTTAAGTGAAATATGTTTTAAAGACTCAGGCATGTAATCCCCCAAATTATTTTGAAATAGATTCAGTTATAGTTAACTCTGATGAATTCTATTTTATATATCTTTTCAGGAGTGAAGTAGGTATGACTGTCTGTCTATCCTGCCATTTATGAATGTCACATTCCTGCTTTAACCTTGCAGTCTTTTTTGTTTAGCTAAGAGGCCCCTTGACTAGACTACAGCTACAACTTCCCCTGGCTGGAATGCAGAGATCTTAGAGCTCCAGCATCCAAACTATAATAAACTGTTTAGGGAGCTTCCTAACAGAATATTCTGGTACATGGATAACAACAGCCTAGACTTATTCCTAAGATTGTACAACCTTAGGGTCCCACAGAAAGGGAGAAAAACTTGAACCCTACTTAGAAGCAGAGTTCAGACCTATGGAATAGTGTCTGATAACCTGAGGACAGTGGGCCTGATAGAAGCTAGAAACCAAAGAGGAGGCAATGGGGGCCCTGGAGAGAGAGTTATAGTGATTGGGGGAGAAATATGGTGGCAGAAACTGACAGTAGAGCAGAGCTTAGAGTCCGCAGGATTTCAGGATTACTCTGATGGTCCTGGGTGCTCTTCTGGGTCACTGTTCACCCGGAGCCTCCTCATTCTCAAATGCCTACATACTCTGTCCTGGAAACAAAAGAGCCCACGCAACTGTGGGCTCTCTGAAAGAGTCAGAAACAGGAGAAGGAAGATTATGATACTTAGTGATCGAAGGCAGACACATGGAGCAGGCCAGCTGAAGTGTAGAGGAATTCAGGTAGATTAAAAAGCCTCCCATGGCCAGATAGGAACTGATAGTCTCCAGGTAAGAGTTGGACTTAAAATCAGATTCTTGTGCACAGGACCTAAACTTTATTTCCTTAGGAGATGCTATTCAACTGTCCCATTTAGTAGAATAACTTCTGATGACAAACAGAGGAGGACACTATACCCAGACTAAGAGGACTGAGTGTGATAACACTTTAAATGACTATTTGATCATTTTCCCTCAATGCCAAGACCTATGAAGTGTGGAGATCTGAGCCATTATCTTTTCTGATGAGTATCGTAAGTGTCCGTGGAATATATGTTTTTCCCTATAGTAAAAGCAACTTCACTTATTTCTCACTACAAAAACATGATTTTTTAAGAAAAATCTTAGGTTCATGTAAACATATACATGAACAAATAGCTAAAATTTCATCTTCCAGAAGTAATTGCTATTGATATCTTCTGTTGGAGAAATGTAATTAAAAACAGAATCTTATTCCAATTCAGAAATCCTTCACTGAAAGGCTGTAGAGAAAGAAAACAGTTTTATTATTGGATAAGCATTAAAACCATGTGCTACACATCGTAGGCAATCCCACAAGAAACTGCAGAAACAAAAAGGAATCTCACTTCCTTCAGTTGTAATTCATTACATACGTGTCTTCAAGATAAACCACAACCAGTCTTCAAGTGGGAGGATTGACAACAACTTTGGTCACTTGTAGCTCATCCAAAGTTCCCAGCAGTTGGAGTGACTATCTGTTGGCCTATTGGCTCTATCCAAAGGAAAAGCACACCTCTCATCTTTGTAGTAGGCTATAGCTTTATAAATGAGAGCATGCGCTCTACAGAAGTTAAACTCCCACCTTTCTACAGGAATGGCAGAGTGGGCCCCATCTTCTTGGGTGCTTGCATTTCAAAAACATGGCTCCAGTATCCTAGACACCTTGGCTCACAAGCTGACCAAAGGCTATCTAGTTTTTGAAAGATTTACATACATGACAAAGACAGCCAAAAGAACTCACAATGATCCATTTTCTAAAGTAACCACTTTAAGGAAAGGGAAATCTCTCCCCTGTTTTCATCAGGGAAAGCGAGCCTCTTAATTTGTACTTTTATTTGTCATTACACTTCCTGTTGTTGACCCCTTACTATATGCATTGCCCTTACCACTTTCATCTCAGTAATAATTTGTGTATGTATTTCTGGGTAAATGAATTTTAAATAATTCAAGATGGGGCAACAGAAAACATAAGCTTCTACTAGGGCAGTTTTCTCCACTGTCTCCCTTTGCCTAAAGTGGAGTCTTTCATATAGTAGGAATTCAATAAATAAATATTTAGTGTACAACTTCCTGCAGTATCATTGAGGCACAGAATCAATTTCACCTGGGAGCAATTTTGGCTAGTAGTTAAGGTAATTAGAATCCCAAAATATGCAAAAAATAAATATTATAGAGTGACTGCAGAGCTAGTTTAAGTGAATGAGAAGTAGCTATAAACCTTAAGGAATTGGAGAACAGGAAAGGCTGCATTTTGTAGCACTTTGCCACCTAGAAATTGAAACAAGGGACGACCCACCCAGAGTCAATGTCAAAGGAAATCAAAACTTGGCATATGACAAACTAGATTACCTATAATTTAATAAGGGCTTATCTAGCTTCTCCATGTGTGTTTATGTATTTCACAAGCATCTCTCGAAAGATGTGCTTGCAACATTCTTGTTTTTTCATAAATTATGTGTAGTCTTCTTTTTCCAAAACTTCAAAAATCATTTCTCAAAAATCTACTGTATTTATGCACATAGTGCCCTCAGATATCCTCCTGAGAGGATTTTTTGGTTCAAACTGCATTAGAATGAGAAGTAGTTGACAGCACTCCCTGACTTGCACCCTTTCTTAATGACATTATACACTTGTGCAGGAAGGAGAATTCAAAGCATTGAGATCATTAGTTTAACCAGTACTCGTTGATTGTATACCATGAGGCAGACACTGTGCTAGATTCTGGGGTGCAGTGATGAATGGAAATAACCACAAACATGTGAACAATATTGATAACAAAATGTGATCTGAAGAGTGTGTGATGCGTGCCACGGTGGTAGATTGAGGTGACACCAGGTCCAGGGGCCTTGGAATAGCTTATGGAGTTCAGGAAAGGTTTCCCTGAGAAAAGGAATTTAGCTGAGCTACAGCATAAATGGTGGTTAAGTCAACATAGTTGAAGGTTGTTGGCACACAGGAAGCAGCTGTGCTGAGACCTGTAGGTGAAAGACAAACTATGGGGCTCCAACATCTGCAGTGTTCTTCCCTCCCTTGCACAGAAAACTAGAGCATGACAAGACAAGCAAGCTTCTTGGGGCCCCAGGGATTCTTTCTGGTATCCTCATCCTAGCCAGAATTCAAGATAATACCAGTTTTTGATTGGCAGTGACTTGAACTTTTAGTTATTGACATTTGTATTTAAGTGATGTTTTGCATGATTTCACATGAACTTTTTGAATAATAAACTAAATAATAAACTAAAGAGGAAGAATTAGTCAAAAACTCTCCAAGATAGGGGAATGGCAGGTTTTACTTACTCCAAAAGGGGAAGAATTTTAAGTAGATCAGGCTAATGGATTTTGTCACACAAATTTAGGGAGTTCACCATGAGATAAGGATTAGTGACATGAACATATTCTAATGAAGCCAGTTTAGTGGGAGTTCCTTGGCTAGTTTGGTAAGAATACAGGCTCTCAGTTAGAAAGTCTAACTGCTTGGCTGCAAACCTGGACTCCACCTTAGGCGTGACCTCTTTTGTCTCAGGTTTCCGGATCTGTAAAAAGAGATCATAATAGTACTTACCTCAAAGGGCGCTGCCAAGATTCAATGAGTCAGTGTTTGCAAAACACTTAGAATAGTGCCTGGTTCATATAAAGTGCCAAATGAAGCTATTAGTTAAAGCAAAATAAGTCTTCTGCACTTTGAGGACTTATATCAGGTTCTTTCTAAAGTACGGTATGACCCTCCTGTTCAAATCTGTTCCATTGCTCCCCATCACTTACAGAATAAAAAAGTGAACCCTTCAGTATGGCACATATAGTTATCATAACGATCTGTTTCTGCCCATCTATTCTGTTCCATCTATCTTAATTACCTTTCCCTCTGTTTCCCACTGTTCCGGCCATTTCAAAAACAAGTTTCAGGCTAGAAGTGTGGCTCAGAGATAGAGTGCTTGCCTAGCATGTATCAGGCCCTGGGTTAAATCCCCAGCACTGAAAAAAAAAAAAAAAATTTATAAATAAATAAATAAAAATGGTTTAGAAGAAAGTCTCTGTTACTCTAGGTATTCTTTGCCATCTTTCCTGGACACCAAACCTCTTCACTTCCTTTGCATGAAGCTTTTTGTCCCTCAAGCTGGAGAGGAGCCCTCATTTTAATGTCCTGTCCCTGAATACTCCCCTTGTTGCAGCCTAGGAGGTGGCTAGTTCCACACCTTATTCCTCTTCCCTTTCTTAGAGTGTGGCTGTACTCTGTACTCAGCAAAGGTGTATGCATGAATGAACAAAACTGCAAAGCAGATTGTGTACTTGTTTTATAAATGAAGAAGCAGAGAGATGAACCCACTTGCCCAGAGTCACAAAGTGAGCAGAGGACTGGAAACTGAGCATGGGTCTTGATTCCCAGGGCTCCATCCTGAGAATTCATATGGCTGCCTCTGCTACATTTGGGGAATAACAAAAGGCATAAAGCTGTTAGGCGTTGAATTCTTGTCTAGATATTTTTTAAATTGCTCCTGCTTTCAAAGCCATTATGTGTAATATAGTCTCTTTTTGCCTTATAGATGTGTCTTTTTGTTTTGCAGGGAGGTGGCGTGCTGGGGATTGAACCCAGGGGCACTTTCCACGGAGCCACGTCCCCAGCCCTTTTGTATTTTTTATTTTCAAGACAGAGTCTTGCTAAATTGCCCATCCAGCCTCGAACTTAGCCATCCTTCTGCCTCAGCCTCCCAAATAATTGGGATCCCAGGTGTATACCATCACCCCTGGCTTCTATGTGTTTGTGGATGGTGGTAGTGGTGGGGGTTAGAATTGACCCCAGGGGTGCTTTACCACTGAGCCACATTCCCCAGTCCTTTTTTAAATTTTGAGACAGAGTCCAACTTGCTTAGGGTCTGGCTAAGTTGCTGGGAGTAACCTCAAACTTGGGATCCTCCTGCCTTAGACAAGAGCAATCATTTCTGGAAAGAGCAATCATTTCTGGAAAGTATTTTCTAGTTTTTTTTTACACCAAATATATATATATATATATATATATATATATACATATATAATATATATTTGCTTTATAACTGAGTTAGGAAACAAGAAGCTTAAATATCTATTTAATGTAATATAAACTTAACTAAATTAGTTCTAACTCTAGGGGCAATTTAAGAAGTTATTTTGCATCACAGCAAATCTTCAGCCTCTTCATATCTCCCCAGCCTGTACTGGTTTATGTGGCTAAGAGTCCTGTGTCTGGTTCTATTTCTGCTTTACTGTACCAGGTGAATGACTTTAATGATCAATGAAGTTGGAAATGCTCTATTAATCATGTATGTCCTTAAGGAGTAGGTAATACATTTTCATTAGTGTGGGAATAGATGATATTCTTTTAGAAAAATGGCAATATTACTATATATTTGCATTTTACTCAGACTTGATCTAGGCAGGATTCCACTGAGGGCACTTAAAAGTATCACACAACTTGATTTTCTTCTCTGCTGTGGTGCAATATTCTCACTTTGCATTAGTTTCACAATCCAGGATCATTATCCCAGCTCAGAGAGAATCAATTTTTCATAGTTGATTGTCTGAATCACTGGTAGCTCAGTCACATTTTCTACATCATTTACCAGAAAGTATAGATTTTAAAGAAGTCAGAACAATTATGCAGGTAACCCATAGCTGGGATATGCCCCCAAAAAGGAAGTCAAAGGCTTCTGCAAATGGATGGACAATTACTGACCTGTTCTTCAAAGGAGTCCCCATTCCAGTTGACCATTTTCTATGTGAGTGTCCGTTGACAGAGCCCATTCTCTTTTGCAAGGAGAAGAGTTCATCTTCAGAGAGCAGACCCTATTGTGCCCTTTTTAGGAGAATAATTACATCTTTAATTTCTGTGGAGATAATGAAGAAAGCCTGTTCAGGATCTGTGTATGAGATTTCAGAGCATGTTTAAGGAGGAAGTTCTATTATTTTAATTAAGATCCTTTGCCCTCAAAGTGTGCATATTTAGGTAAATTATGAAAACTCTCCAATTCTTTTCATTAATGGTGATTGCTATTCTTGCTTGAGCACAAGAGAGAAAACTTGATTTAAAATCTAAGTCCCACTGATGTGTTTTTATGCCATCAACATTTTTTAAAGTAAATTGAGTAGAAAATTATGTCCTGGCTTATGATGCAAATTCCTCTAATGTATCTGGCCTTCATTTAATCATTTATGAGTTATCACTGCAAGATGTTTATATAGATTAGATACCACAGAGATCTAAGGAACTATATTTATTTGATCCTAATTAATATTTGGCCTTAAATAGATAATCACACCACTTTCCAATTTCCTAATGTTAAGCAATTAAACAGCTAGCAGCTGTTGGCCAGATAAATATTAAACTTTGCCAACTAACTATATGCAAGCTTTCACCATATTTGGACTAGATTAGAATAGATTACAAGATATTTTGAAATCCATATATTTTAGGATTGTATAAGTTATCACTGAACAATTATTTATTATCTGTTTCATACTGTTGAAATTTATGCTAAAGTGTCAAAAGGTTGTGCAGTACATATGAAGACACATCAAGTAAAATTTTTGTGTTTATCTCTTTTAAAATGTTTTGTATTTACATTTTAGGGTTTCCATTGTCTTAATTAGCATACTCCTAAATTTTTATGGCTTCTTCCTCTTTTCAAAATAAAATTTCCAAATAAGCAATTACAGTGGTAAGGAAAGAGGGAAGCATTAAATCTAGATAGGTGTAATCTAGACCAATAGTTCTGAAATTTCAGATATTATCAGAATTACCTAAAGGGATTACTGAAAAGAAAAGATTGCCAGTCCTGAATTCCAGGATTTCTGATTCAGTCAGAATAAAATGGAAGTCACAAATTTAATATTTAAGAAGTCCTCAGCTGATTCTGATGCTGCAATATCAGGAGCCTAATATTGCAGTATCTTGAATATAAATCAATCATAGCTTATGTGGCCTTAATTTGAAAAATGAGTGAATGATAGAGTGAAAAAAGAGAAAACATGTGCATTAATGTATTTATACATATGAAAGCACTTTAGCTCACTGGATGAGGTATATTGACATAAAATAGTATTATGTTGCTTTTATATAATATGTAATAATGTGACATGTTTTTCTCAAAGCCTTTTATCTGCATTAATAAGAGATCAGGTAAGTTTTTGAACACTTGTTAATGAATTTGCATTAATTTTCCCATCTGGATGGAGCCTCTTTGCCTAACATAGAGAAGTTCCTGACCTAGGAAGGTCCAGTAGGAGTCTCTCATTAGTGAGTTTGACTGCAAGGTATCTTTGACCTGCATTTCTCCTAATAATTTCCAAGGAAAATATTTATCCTAATAATTTTTAAGGAAAGTTTTTTCCATAAGCTTTTAAAAAGTGATTTTTATTTCCTTGGCTCCAAAAGATCCTGGGTCCAGATAATATTGAGATTGTTTTTCCATTCCTGTATTCCTTTTTTTTTTTTTTAAGTCTCTAAACCTCAGTAGTATGGGTCTCATAAACTGTTTCATTAATATTTTTCTCCTAATGCAATTGGCTATTGGTAATGTAATTTAGTGGTCCCTTTTAGACTTTTAAAATGGAATTGAAGTATTTCCGAATTTTTGTTTAGTAAAGGTTGTTATTCATTCTTTTCTGCAAAGCTGTTTGAAGTTTAGTGACTCATGTAATTATCACTTTTGGAGTCAATAATGTCAACTCCAGAAGACAAATGATTTTATTGTTACACATACAAATTACATTTTCCATTATTAGGCTGCATTTTTCTCAGAAATTAGCCTCTAAGCCTAGTGGGGAGTATGCTTAAAAATTTTGATAGTTTGTCCATAAAAAGTTATCTGTCATGTCCATTACTTTAGCAGAAGACTTGTCTGAAAATCTTGCAATGGATATTAGAGCCTGAATTTGTTGCAGAATTTCATCTAGTTTTTTCATTCACTGAACACATCTTAACTGATACTCCTATCTGCTAGCAAAACAAGGAAAGAGAGGAGAGGGAAGGGAGAAAAGGGTAAAGCAGGGGAGCTCATAGAGTTCTAATTCCAAAATGTCTGTGGGAAAAGGAAATGATTCATGGTGACTTGTTAAGCTCTCCTGCATAAGATTCCATCTTATTCACACATGTTGAGTACACTTCTTTTAGACTACTATCCTCTGGAGATATTCCAAAATTGTAGACATTAAAACCAGTGCCATAAGTAAATGAACGACTATAAAAATTCTCAGGCCAACCATTTTCTCATTTTACGTAGATCAATACATTTTCAAAATTGAAAATTTTGTAAATTCTTTTATTGTTTTTGATACTGGTGACTGAATCCAGGGGCACTCTACCACCGAGCTACACCCTCAGCCCTTTTATTTTTTATTTTGAGACATGGTTTCACTAAATTGCTGAACTATAACTTGGAATCCTCCTGCCTCATCCTTCCAAGATGCTGGGATTACAACATGTGCCACCATGCCTCTCTGTAAATTCACTTTAAAAAAAACAAAAAACAAAACTTCTTTGGACTCCATTTTCCCATTGATACTGGAGAATTCACAATATACCACCTGGTTTAGCCCTAGAAGAGTCATGCCTAGTAATGACTTGATCCTTGTGGGCAACTCCTAAAAACTACTGAACTCATCTGAGTTATCATAGTATTTGCAGTCAGCCAAAACTACTCCCATGTGTTTTACATCTTTTCCCATCCACACCCTGGAGGCAGTGAGGCAAGCATAATGTCTTAATCCTTGTCCATGTAGGCAGAGAAGTTCTCTCTCCTTCCTTAACCAGGAACTATCCTTTGCAGTTTAAAGACTGTCTTTTCTCCCCCACCCTAGGAAGAATGTTAGCATTTGTGAAAGGAGTCTTTTCTCAAAAGTTTGTAAGAAGCAGATTGTCATTTTAGTAAAATTATTATCATGAAGCATAGCCATGGACCCTCAGGAAGGATTCAGAAAGACACTGTGCCCTGATGATGACTTCTCCTTTACTCACAGCAAGTTCTGCACCCAGCTCACCCTTATGTCAGGTTGCTAGTGACAGAGAAGCCTGAGAAATAGTCATGTTCTGATCTCCTATGAGTCAGGGAAAGTTGAACCTCCTGAAATTGAAATGAGAATTTTTCTTTTAACCAGAGATAGGGGAGGAGAACCTAGTGATATTCTATAAAGATGTAGGAAACCATTCAACTGTGGAGAGCCACTGATTGGCCATGATGAGGATCTCAGAACCTTCCCAGATGTTCTTATATGTAGTGATAGCCCCAGACCTGAAAACCTTTTCTGGACCACAAGGGTACCCCAGCAGAGATGATGAGATACAGTATCATTCTGAGAGGGATTTCAAAGACTCTCATAAAAACCTGGGGGATTAGGAAGGATTTATCTTTTGCACTAATCCTAGAAACAAGGGTCATGGTCCTTATTCCATTTCATGGAAAAAAGACAGCTGATAGAAGTGAAAATTCCCATAGTGCACCAATAAATGATTGTGGTAATGTATTGTATCCTATTAAATAAATTAGGAAGCTTGAGTAAATCAAACCAGTGTAAATCAAGAACTGAAAATGTTAAACTTGGTGAGAAATGAGATAGTGACAAGTTTCACGGTACCTCCCACAAAGTACTTTCTAATTTCCAAGGGAGAGAGAATAGGACAGCAGAAAATCATGATGGATACCTCTTTTATCAGGTGATCAAAGTGAACAACTGCGGAAACAGTCCACATAGAAAGCCTGTGCCACTAAATGAGACACAGTGAGAAGAAAAGGGCATCATTTTTGTGACATTCCTAATAAAAATGCAGAACCCGAATCTAATCATGAGGAGACATTGTACAAAATCAAACTGAGGAGCATCCTAAAAAATAACTATAGACTTCAAATTGTCAACAGCCTGAAGTGAAGAAAAGACAGGAACTGTTTCAGATTGAAAGAGACCAAAGAGACATTACAGCAAAAGGCAACCTACATTACTAATGCAATCTTTTTTGCCATAAAGGATTTTATGGAGACATGTTGACAATGTCTGAACAAGGCATAAAGACTTGAAGACACTAATGCATCTGTTAATTTCCCTACTTTGATGCGTGTATTGTGGTTATATAGGGCAATGTCCTTGTATTTAAGATGAACAGGCTGAAGTATTCAATATCAGTGAGATATTGGCACCATCCTTTCAAATGGTTCAATGAAAATAAACTTTCATTCTGCACTTGAACCTTTTCTGAAATTGTTTCAAAATAAATGATACAGAGAAAGCAATGAATAGGACTTACCTTTTTAAAAAGAAGTAAAGTTGAGGATGGCTAAAATGAGCTTCTCAACATTTTGTTCCATAGTCACATGTATTGATCTGTCATATTGACAATGCAAGTGTATTTTGACTGCTTAATAGAAAAAAATGGGAAAGATATTATCACAGAATTAACAAATATACACCAATCAAAGATGACACTCCTTTCAGCTATGAATCATGCTCTGGTTTTAACTGAAAAACAAAGATAATTCAATTAGTAATTCTACACTATTTGGATTAGAAAGTAATACATCGGTCTCAGAAAAATTTCATTTACCTGTGTGCTTTCCTTTATTTACATCTGTCAACTCTGGTGAAGGTAAGTGGAAGTGAGATGTTGCCAGGATTTGCATGGTCACTCTGTAAGAGTTTGATCCTTATCTTGTGTTAGAATATTTTTGTGAAGCAAAATCCAGGCTGAATTAAATAGATGTCATGGTAATATTATCATTTTGGATTCTAACTGTGAGTTTCCTTTTAATGTGCATACTGAATTTTTCTAATATGACAAACTGGGGCACATGAAATGCAGTTTCATGCTCCATTGAACTGAATTCTGTGTAGCTATTGAGAAATGTTTGGAGAGCTGTAGATGTGTCCATTTTACTGACCACGTTTCCCCTCATATTTATGAACTGCGTTTTGATGTAAGTTTCTGTTATTCTGAAAATGTGAATTCATTTATCTGCCTGCTTCAGAGAGCACTCTTGAGAACTAGGAGAAAGGATAAATGTCAATAATAATGAGAGCAACAATTAGAGATGGCGTTCAACTTGTTCATTCAGTACTAGTCTCTGTCTGCAGCAGCTGAAAGGATGAATAAGGGGGCTGCTTTGATTCCACTTATAGTCTGTTAGGGAGAGAAAGACAAAAATAAAAAAGCAAGTGGATAATTGCAGAAAAAGAATAAGCATAATGATGGGAGACCATAGCGTAGCAGAGGTGAAAAAAAAGTCTTTCCAAAAGGAAGACATCTCACCTGAGACACGAGAAAGAAAGAAAGAATGAGCTGGTGAGAAGAGGGGAGGATATTTCCTACAAGAACCTGATGAGTGCTGAGGTTCTGAGACAGACAAAGCGTGGCGTGTTTGAGAAAGTGTGATGTGTGTGTCAAGCTATGAATGGCTTGCCCTGTATTTCCTTCTTTAGGCTGTAATGCATCAAGGTTAACTCCCCTATTTTGATGACTGCATTGTGATTTTATAGGAAAATATCTTTGTATTTAAAAGCACAGGTTGAAGTACTTGGCATCCTCTGAGGTTAGTCCTAATATGATCTGTATTTGTAAGGTGATAATACTGATGAACAGAGAGGTACAGAGACTGACCCAATGTTGTTAAGCTGGTAAGTTGTGAGAATAGAGCTTCTACCCAGGGAGTCAGAATTCAGAACCCAGTCTTTCAGCATTATACTGTGCTTCTTCCCAAAGAGATTACTGTAAAAACATGACTTATTCTTTTTATTATAAATTTACAGACATCTTTTATGGCCTAGAAAACTCTCTTTATCTCCCTGTTTCCTTCTTTAAAGAATGTCATGCCCAACTCTGGGTGCCGAATTTTACCAAGTGTAGATGAATTGGGACTATTTGAAAAGAAGTCCCCTGGTTGGCACCAGGAATGACCTTAAGTCTATCATGAAGATAAGTCTCAGGACACTACAGTGTCAGTTTTTATATACTATCATGGGGAAAAATAAAAATATATTTGTAAGGTCCCAAGTAGTTATGATTTAGAGAGAAATGTAAAGGCTGCAAGGAACTTACTTTGATAGAGGAAATAACATTAGAAAATCCAAAATTAGAATAAGGTATGCTTAGGAAAATAAAAGAACCCTGACATCAAAGATGTTTAAACAGGCAGAAAAACCTGTTACTAAGCATGTGGTATAGAAAGGTCAAGCAATGAAGGGAAATTGAACCAGCATGCCTTTTCCTTTTCCCAATCCAGAGATTCTATTATGAATAAAGCTAGATTCAGAAACCAGGAAAGTCAGAATTAAACATATTTAATTTGGTAGAAATTGGAGTAGAACTCCAATGCAAGACTTAGATGGAGAGGTAAAGAAAGATCCCAAAAAGATGCCAAACAGGTGACTTCCAGTTAAACCTCTACACCCACTTTCTTCTGTACTCAATCAAGGGGACTCATGAGTTGACTCAAGTACAAAGCAAAAGTGACCCTCCCTGCCCTGCCTCAGGAACTTGTAGTCAACTTTCTACATTCAACTTCTCCTTTTCAAAACCAGTCCTAAATAGCCAGGTGTGTTGGTCTACCCTTGTAGTCCCAGGTACTTGAGGCACTGAGGTGGGAGGATTACTTGGGTTCAGGAATTCCAGACCAACCTGGACAACATAGCAAGAGCCAGTCTCAAACAAAACAAAGCAAAACCCATCCTGATACCCCAGTGAATTAATGACATGCTTATGTCTTTACTATAACTACCTGTAATTCTGTTGCATTAGTTTATCTTTATGCCTTCTCCTTCTGCACCCTCGATGCAACAAGGGAAACTTGTGAATGCTTTTATACACCTAAAAATTATTTTTAAAAAGTAGTAACTGAGACAGGTAGCAGACCCCTAAGGATCCAGGGAATAGAATCAGACATTCAAATAAAATCGAATTTAGAAATATAACACATTTTTCATTTACCTATCAAGGCCCTAGACATGTACCCCTGGAACATGGTATCAGAAGAATAGTTCTTAAAATATAGTTTGGGTTTAGAAGATTAAAAGATCCAAATGAATCAGCATAAAGCATGACGAGTTATGATTGAATTAGATTTTAGAACCAGTAGATTTCTTCCATTTTGTGTTCTAGAGTTCTGCCCAAACAGCAAATTAGTTGAAAATAAATGTTGTATACTAAGACAGTTTACCAATTTCTATAGAGATATGGCCTATGGTCAACTTCTTTGAAACTCCCAAAATTTTTGTTAGATTTCTTAAACAAAGAGTAGCAGTGTCTTTTTTGGAGTTGAACTAGTTGTAACCTCATGCTACCTAACATCACACCATTGAAGGAAAAAACTTGTTTGCAATCCTTTTCAATATTATTAGTTTAACTTCTAAACATTTTATTTTCAGCAGTGAAAAATGATTTATTTGAATAATTGTCCTCATGTGATTTAGTTTTGAACACCTTTTAGCAGTGTGGCATTTATTACTTGGAAGTAGCATATATGAAAACTTAGTTATTGCATTAGCTAAACCAGAGCAAAAAGAAATTTGCTCTTTTGCAAAAGCATTGTTGACTTCTGACTTGGTCTATTTCTCAGTGTCAGCTGTGCCTCCCAGTCTTTCAGAGATGTATGTTATGCTGGCTCAGATGCAGCCTGCTGCTCCATCTCCTCCAATTCCACTGTTTATGGAAGCCGAAGCCCTCTTTAGGGTTTCTGTCACTTCTCAGTACTGCTTCACTTCCTTCCCCCCAGCTGCCTGACACACCATCACTGTGTTTGCAGAGGCCAGGAACCTGCTCATCCAAAACAAGAATCTACTTCAATCTCTTGTTTCCGAATAGATGGTTAAGAAATCTTCCTCTAGGCTAATCAGATCCACACAAGCTGAGATATATTTGAATCTATGCAAGTGTATCTTTTTTATAGTTCCTTCTCAGTGACTCCTAATATTTAAGTCTTTCTGTCCTTTGACCTCATACACACACACACACACACACACACACATATTTCACGTACATTTTTAGAGTATATATATATATGTATAATGTACGTTTTTAGAGTGTATATATATATGTATATATACTACTACAATTACTACTACCAAGTAATATATATATGTATATATATGCATTATATATATATATACACACTCTAAAATTAGGGACTCATGCTAGTTTAATGAACTACTCCAATAAATCTTTTGCAAAATAAATTGATTATAAGCTTATTTTATTTCATTTCTAAATTGCCATGTACCAGATATACTTAAAGTACTTTTAAATATCATTATTCAGAAATAACTTAGAAAAAAGTGAAAGTGCCAGCGTTCAGTCTTCTATTCTGCTTTTGTAGGAATTTCCTGACTGATACTAATTGAGAAATAAGAGGAGATTTAGGAAAACAGAAAGACTAGAAACGTAGCAGTAGACAAGATGTTTAATATCACCTTTTTAAAACTGAATTCATGAAGTGAACGTTAGAACTTTAAAAACTAAATTATAAATTTACTCTCTTTAAATAGAAGTATAGTTTAATTATCACTTAAAACGTTTTTTATTTTCTCATTGCAGGTCTTTAATTTGTGTAATAATTTTTCATCATCTGTTTCTTTTAGATTTTATAGGTTCTTTTCGCTTCCATTGCATGGTTTATTACTAATGTCTCATGATGAAATAAATTCTGAGTCATAATTTCTTCAAATGATATGAGCATCTGTTTATAGAACTTTCACTTGGTTTGAAAGTACCACAGTACAGCAGCCAGAGTGGAAAGATATATATTTTTAGAAAAGGCAAACAACTCTTTCTTTGATAGTTTTTTTTTTAATTCTTGCCTTTTCTATTATTATTTAAGAAGTGTTTTATTCTGTCATAAAGAATCCTTATGATCCTTGTTCTCACATGAAGTTTATTGTCATTCAGCATATTGCTGAATGATAGTATATGTTTAAGGGGATCAATCATCCTTCAATAATTATTTTTGACACATAAAAATTGTATATACTTATAGGATATTGTGTATTTGTGTTTTGATACATGTATTCATTGTGTAATATTCAAATCAGAGTAAATATATTTATCTTCTCCTCAAACATTAATCATAACGTTGTGGTGAAAACATTGAAAATTCTTTGTTTTTTTTTTTAATATGTGGTACATTATCATCTGTAGTCACAGTACCATGCAATAAACACCAGAACTTATTTCTCCCATCTAGCTAAATCTTGTCATTTTTAACAATGTGAATGGACATGGAGGAAATCATACTAAGTGAAAAAAGCCAGGCATAGGAAGATAGGTACCACATGATCTCACCCATGTGGAATCTGGAAAAGTTGATCTAATCAGAGTTGACAGTAGAATAGTGGCACCACCGTCCTCAGTCACCTATACCAGAGTCACCAAGGTGATTTTTCAAAGTGATTTTCACCACCTCTCTCTTCTCAACCCTCGAGGCCATTCAACTCCACTGTCCTGAATTTTTTCTCCATAACTTTCTCCATCTACCTCTTTTTTATTCATCTTTGCTTCAGTTTAGATCCTTATTGTTCTTCATGTGGTCTATTCCTAATGGATCTGCCTGCCCTCTGTTTTGTCCTCGGTGACCTTCTAACCACAGCCACCACCAAGACAGTTAAATATGACCATGAAACCCACAATCTTAAATATCTCCAGTAGGCTATAGGAGAAATTTTCAATCCCGGCATTCAAAGCCACCAATCTGCCCCTTTATCTCTATTCCATTTCCCTGACCTTGTTGCATCTTATACCTGAAAGTGCAGATTGAATTTCCTGCCATTCTCTCCAAACAGCCATACTTTCTATCTTCTGAGCTAGTGATATTCTTACTTCCTGAATACCTTCCACCCTGAATTCCTTCCTTGCCTTCAGTTAGATACTTGGCAATCATTTAAGACTTATCTCAAGTATCTTGTTATCCAGGAAACCTTATTTATTTTTTGCCCCATCTGGATCACATACTTTATTAGTTACTATCCCAATATACATATGACTATTATACTTATTATATCATATTATAATTTAGTCTTTGTTCCTCACTAGAGCTTAAGTTCCTTGACAGTGGACACTTTCCCTTTGGATCTTTATTTACTAAGATATATATTCTGCCTCCATACTAGGCACTTCATAAATTTGATGAATGAGTGAATACTTAACCAAAGGCTGGGTGCAGATGCATTTGAATAGGACCTCTGGATCATACAAAATAATGGAACCTCTGGTAGAGGCAGTGGATTTATTGCTGCTGTAATGGCTTCACGAATTCTTCTTTGGTCCTTGTCTGTGACTCATAACACGAATCTGGGAGATCCGATACAAGAGAGCGTTTTGTGATAAGTGTTCACAGAGGGAGGAACCTGTGGCTATGAATAGGAATTAAGCCGAAGCTTTGGTCTTTTAGGCAACAAGCTCTTTAACTACACCGATAAAGCCATGCTGTTGAAAGGTTTCACAGAGGTCCTATGGTGAATGGAAGGATACCGAGTTATAGTTGTGTCTCTGATTTCAACCTTAACTCTCTGGCCCTCCCACAAAGGCAGAAGACAGTTACATCCCACATGGATGAGATTGCAGACAATAAGCCTGGAGTGCAGACATGATGATGCTGTCACTGTCAGAGGCCTGCCTTGTCACCCACTGTGCTGCTGCTTCCTTGCTATGTGAGCTTGGCTTATCAGTTATTGGAAAAGGGGGGAAACCGATGACTCAGAGGCAGCTTTCAGGGCTCTTCTACAAGAAGAATTATTATTTCTCAAACCAAAGAGTAATTGCCAGGCCCATGTCTTGGCTCTGTATTTGCTGTCTCATTTGTGGTAACAAAAAAAAGAAATCTTTCCCTTTCTTTCTTATCTTTCTACACATAGTTTGCCTGCATTTCTTTGAGGGAAGTTACTTGATAGCAAGTGCTACAGAAAAAAAAAAAATTCCTACAATGAATCAATCTACATTGCCTTCTATCTAAATCCTAAATATTGAAATAGAGGATTCATTTAGACAGAAACAGGCAAAGGTAAAGGTCATAACGTGCATCACAGAGTTCCTTCTCTGGGCCTTCTCTTCCTTTTAGAATTGGTGGCTTGCCAGTGGGGATGAGAGAAACAGGAGTTCTCTGTGGTTCCTGGGGCTGTTCAATTTCATCTGTGATTTTTCCAGTATTGATTAAATACTTATCAGGGTACAGGCAACAGAAACACTGCTGTCAGTATTGGACTTCATCACTATCATTCTCTTGTTTCATAATTTAAAAGGAAAGATGACAGAGGAAGTCATGGTTGTAATTATTTAATAGATTTTTTAAAATTACATTTTTTTCATATCAGACATGTGATCGGGGTGGGGGATCACACTCTCTTGCCAGAACCTCCAGCTCCCATCCTCCTGACCTCTGCTAAGGACTGCGCCCACCTGCCCTCTCTGTTTGTCCCCAAGAACTGTTGACCTTGCTGAACATTTTTAAAATTAAATAAATCAAAAATACACACTGCCTGTACAAGGTCATGATGTCTCACATCAACAGAGACCTCAATAATTTCCATCAGTTTTAAAGGTTCACCTTTACGTTCTTCTCTATTTTCTCCAGACTATTTTCCCACCTGCCTCTCTTTCACAGTGACTGAAAAAAATATAGAGAAATGGATTGAAAAATTTTGCACCATCTGCCAGCCCATCAACCTAAATTAACTCATTTAATATACAGAATCCAAGAGGTAGAGATTATTATTCCTGTTACAATAGGTAATTCAGGCTTAAGTGAGTGATGTGAGCTTCAACTGAGTCAGCTCTACTCCCAAGCTTCTTCCTTCCATGTCATGTGATCCTGCCTGAAACAGATTGGATTTTTCATTCTCATTTTCTAAATGTAGCTTGATCCATATGAATCCATATTTCCATGATGTTCCTGTGTTTCTTTTCCTTTCTAGACTAATAATTTTCTATCCATGCTCTGCATTGTCCCTCCTTGGAGACTTCATCATTGACTTCCCATAATCTCAAATTCCTTCTTGTAATAACTGTCCTCTCAATGCACCCCATCACATATTTATGTTTCCCCCATTTTAAAGAAAATCCCATTCCTTATCTTTGCATCTCTCTTATTTTCTTACTAATGCTATGGTATTTTAAAGAATCCTAGATATCATGCAGTTTTCTCTCAATATATTTCAGTGTGTACCTCTAGAAGTTTTAAAAAAAAGAGATAGTGCTACTGCCTGGATGCTTATATTCCCCTCTACCTGTAGTCCAGATTTCTCAGTGGCTCCCAGACCTGTATATTTGATAGCCTAATGAACATCCATGAACATCTCAAAGTCCAGAGATCCAAAACCAGATTCAAACATTTCTTTCTGCCTATGCTCTCTACCAAAGTGGCTGGTATCATGACACGCTCACGTATGCTCTATTAGGACTTAGGAAGTCATCAGATGTCCTTCTTCCTTTCTGACTCCCAAGGAAGACTCCTATTAAATGTTCCTAAATCCTATAAGATGGCTCTATTTTTTTGCCCTTAATTCTGTTGTACGCCCATAATTTCTTGTCATAACAAAAATTTTTATTGTAGGATTTGCATTATTTTCTGATTAAGATGATGGATTCATTATGGGCCATTGTCACTGCATTTGTTCTGCTTGTTGATTTCATTAACACTCACCACAGATTGTCAGTTTTTAATGACTAATCTTTTAAATAATAGCATCTTACTCTGGAAATACCCTTAGATCCTTTTTCTTCTTGTGTTTTTATTTTTCTCCCTGTGTTATTCAATAAACTGAAGTCTATTGTAGTACAGAGCAGTATTTTTTCTCTGTTTTGCAGGTTTTTTGTTTGTTTGAAATATGTTCAACTTGAAAATGTCCTAGAATTTTAAACAGGAACATTGGGGAAAGGTTTTGGTCTGTTATTTCCCTGTTTATGCTGAACTTAAAGATTTTCTTAAATGTCATAATGCTATAGGACCATTTAGGCTAGAACTTTCCTAAATATGTGGATAACTACTTTCTCTGACAGGTAACCCCCTGTCGATTGAATCTTTCAACTAGGCTCATGAAGATTTTCTATTTTGCTGATGGGAGTTTCCCATTGGGACAGGTAATAAAGGTGAATGCAGTTCTGGACTATACAGGCTCAAATACCTATATTTGCATTTGAACTGCCTTTGGTGCAGCTCTAATAACCATTATCAGCATTCAACAGCTGCTTGCTGGTTTTAGCTCCAGAAGCCTCTCTCTGGCCCCAAACACAGATAGGTACTCTGAGCTGTGCATTTCTGTTTTGAACATGGGAAGTTATCTCAGACCTCCTCCATCCTTTCTTGAGTCACTCTATGTGATGGTATTTACTAGTGTGATAGATAATTATATCAAGCTTGTTATTCAGTTATTTTAGCTTATAGTTTCTTTAGAGAAATCCCCTTTCTCAAGCAGCTAAATTTCTGCATCTGAAAAATATTTCCTTATTTCCATCATCTTTCCATCTTTCTGGAGCTCTGAATTCTATGCTGTATTTTCACTGAAAATAATACTGACCAATTTCATTTTTATATTTGCATATACTGAAATTTGAAGCCAAGTGATTCATTGCTGATAGTTTTATACTATAAATGACTTTGTAATTTTGGCTATTTGGTGTATTTGTTAACACATAGAAAGCAAGTCCACAGTAATTTATAAGGCTATGCTTTATGGAGTAAAGTTTATACAAGTCAAGAATAGATCCTACCAACATTACTAGGTCTTTAGTTCAATATTACAGCTAAATTTTCCTTTGCAGAATATTTTTATATATGAAAATGTGGAGACATAAACGTTTTCTTATATCAAACTGCACAAGAAAGTGATTAAGATCTATCTGAGGTTTTCTTAATATTACCTTGTTCTTTAAAGAATAGTTGTAAGTCTACAAATTCAAATCTTATTCAATAATAGCAATGCATGGTAACCTTGCAAACAAATTGATATTTGAATTTGTTTTGTATTTCTAGGAGTTTTCAGTGAACCTCTGCTGAGTACCTTATATGGTATTATTTTATCCATTTATCTGATATTTAAAGATAAGACCAAATGGAGAAAAGAAGGGAGGGGAAGAATGTTGTTTTCTTTCTTTCATTTGTAATTGTTTACTCCCTTTTTTCTTCAAATATTCAAAAATGTGTATCAGTATATTATTTTACTCATTCCTCTTTATTTTACTCTTTAGCTTTCTTGACTTCACATTTTTGTGTTGGTGACTGGTGGGGTAATATTTGCCCACCCAGAATGTTTTGTAAAATGTGTTTCTCTCTGCAACACTAATTGGTCCATATATGTTGCACATAAATTGAAGGGTGTGTAACTCTTAGATATCTTTTTGAAGCTTTTACTCATTCAGCAAATGTTTATTTAATCCTTATATTCTGGACTCTAAGAATGGTGATGAAATTATAATAGGAATAAGAGATAGACATATTGTAGTTCAAATAGTCACAGCGATGTTCAAATCCATCTCACTATTGTGTGTACTTATAAAAAAGTAGAAAACAAATATAAGCACAGGGATGCTATAAAAAACACAAGACAAGTGGAGATGTCCATGAAAATGATCCTTCATTATGCAGGCTCTCCTTCCCACCTACCCTGCATGCCTAATCCCTGACCAGGTAGCTCTGAGCCCCCTCCTCTGCTAAAGCCTCTGTACTTCCCACTGGCCTGCACAGGTCCCTTTGCTCCCCATTCCATCTCCCATTGCAGAATTCCTTGGCATCCACTCTGCTCTCTGGACTCAGCTGGCCTGCCCACTGCTCTCTGAGCACTGCCTGAATTTTTCTGCCACCCTGAGTTCACTTAACTCAACACTCAACAGGATGTGTTGCATGTTCCCCTCTCTGTCAAAATTCCATCCGTTAAGGCCTGCCTTAATGTGCTTCTGCTGTCTTTGTTTACTTTCCTTCCCCATAGCTACTCCTATGGGTATTTGTGTATTTACTTGGTGTACTTCTCCCCTTCTTGCATATAATAAACAAGCAAGCAAATGAACTTGCTACGGAGTCTGGAATTGCTTTGCATTCCACTTGGAATAAAAGGTGCATAGTATGCAAATATTGAATGCATTCATTTTATTCACAAAGATGATTTCACAAACATTTAATTTCTTTCTGCAATATGCCAAACTCAGTTTGGCAGTGGCACGCAGATGGAGCAGACAAGTTCATGGACAAATACAGTCTGTTAAATGCTTCAATAGACATTAGCACAGGAAATTTGCAGGAGTGGTACAAATCCAGGTGCATCCATAAATGGATGAGGAAATGGATGAATATGTAAATGAAGAATTTATCTTAGTTCTCTAGAGCTCCCATTTAGTACTCTGCAGTCCTCTGTGTGGATAAATCACCCTGATAATCTGCTGACATTCATCAGTGTCCTAATTTTTTCTTCACAACATTCCCCAATAAAGCTTAGATACACTTAATTCGAACGAATTCCATACACTGACTTTCTCAGAAGCATGATCCTACGCTTTAACTACTGCATGGAATGAAGTATCCAACTGTTTCATTAAAAATATTAATTTGAGAATTTATAGTAATAATTCTTAATAATAAGATTAGTCTACTATGACTATGTATATACTGATTTAAAGCAACACGTACTTATTACCTGAGGTTCTTGGGTTGGGATTTGGAGAAGAGAGACTGCTAAGCCAGTTTCTCTGCTCAGTGCCTTACAAACATGAGATCAAGGTTTCTCATTTGAAGCTTGGGGCCCCTCTTCTCAGTTCATTCAGGTTGTTGGCAGAATTCACTTACTAGGATTGAGGTTCTGTGTTTTTGTTTGTCCAGTTTGTGAGCCTGGAGGCCCTCTCAACTCCTAGAGTTGGCTTACTTCTTAGCCACACCACCTCTCACAACCTCCTAACTCATATTTGCAAAGCTAGCTGGAGAACCTGCCACACTCCACTCTCTACATATGCTAAGGAGTTTTCTAATCATAGCAGCGAGTTCCTCTTCATCTTTGCCATAGAATGTGACCTGATCAAGGGAATGACTCCCCATCACATTCCAAGGTCCTGCCCACACTGAACTGGAGGGTTTTGTACAGGATGGGAAGACCAGAGAGTAGGGTTTTGGGGGGCCATCTCATGAATCCACTTACTACTGGATTGTGGAAGGGGCAAAAGATGAAGCTATAGACCGTTAGAAAGCACTGGAGGTGTCTAAGTCTGTGCTTCCCAAAATTGCCTGTGTGGGGATCTCCTGGGGATTGTGTTAAAATATGTTCATAAGGCTGTGATGGCCCTGACTCTCCTGTCAGCCTCAGTGTTGGTGATGCTCTTGTGGAGTAGCAGGTAGGTGAGTGATGACAGTGTCTTGGGGTGGCGTGATGAGTTAGACAAGTAATGATCCCATTAGGGATATATTTGAAGGCAGACCATAAAGGCCTTACTGAAGGGGCAACAGGGGCCTCTAGATGGCTTCTAAGTTCAGATGATGGCAAAGACTACAGGAGGAGCTTGCTTCAGAACAGACACCCAGAGTTCCAGTTTGGATATGGTAAGTGTGAGGTGCCATTTAGAATCCAAGTGGAAAATATCAGGAAATGCAATAGAAAAGAATATGCCTATACATCACATTCAGTGCCATCAGAAACTTAAAATCTCATGTTTCTGTGCATCATTACCATGTGACATTTCCAAAGTGTGCTTAGAATTGATTGTACTATAATAGAAAATGTGAGCAATGGAAAGGACCTTACTTATTCATGCTGTGGTTTGTTTCTCTGCTCGTCTTACAGTGACATTAGTAAAATAAGCAGTGTTTTCTTGTCCCCATGTCAAAGTTATTTACAAGCAAAATCAACATATCATTACTCAAATGATTAGAACTATTCCTAGAAGCCCAAATACACATCACTATGCATATTTAAAGCACACTGTACTCAAAGCTCTCTCTAGAAATAGAGCCAGGTTTTAAGTTTTTACCACTTACTGATTTTGGTAAATACCCAACTATGAGATGTGTCACCTGGTTCTTCCCTGGCCTTAGAGGCAATTTCACAGTGTGACTCATTCTTATTTCTTTCCAGGACTAAGTTATGCAAATTAGCTTTGTTACATTATGAGAGCTGGCCATTAGGTGGAGCTTGTATTGAAATTAGTCGTCTTTGACTCCCTTATCACAGAAAGAGGAAGACCTGGGTCCTACAAAAGATTTGTTTATTTATAATTTCCCTAAACCTTAATCATGGAAAAATTTGGACCTTACCCAGGCTCATTTTCTGAAAGAAAGTTCAACAGTATTTGTGCTGGAATCTGCGCTGCCATTCTGCTCTTTTTTGTGATGGGTGCAGAAATGCTAGAGTTTAGCCAGAGAAGAGTTTAAGACTTACACCCACAGCATTTCAGGTATTTTAATAGAAGTTTTTTAAAAAAAATGACTGATGTTAGTTTTCTTAGGTTTCTACGTTAAGGTCAAGTGAAATAAGATTATAGGAGATGGTTCCTGGTTCTGTAGGGTAAAACAGGCACCTAGGGCAGAGAGGGTTCAGAAGACTATGCAGTCTGGGGAACAGAAAAATTCACTTCACTGTAAACATAGATCTTTATAGGAAACCCTGTTTGTCCTATCTCATTGTGATACAATAGGACCTGGAAGATTTTATGCCCAGCAAGAAAGGGGTGGGAAAGGGAGATACTTGATGAAGGGGTCCCCTGATGATTATGTTTCTCTACATTAAGTCCAGAGTAGATGGAAGTCAAACTCGATCATTCAATGGCAGGAATGACAGTGGGTCCATCCGGAGCTAACTAAGGGTGTCAGATACTAATTCCTACCATCTGGACTTTACTCTGGAGGTGGTACTGACTGCCTTATGTGACCACTAGGCTTCCTAGTTACCTGAAATAATGTGTGGCTGAATCAAGCCATTGTCAAACTATAAACTTGACATGGTTGTACCATAAGCTATGGGATTTAACATGAAAAAAGAACATCCCATATTAAAACCCAGAATCTAAACCCAGGCATAATTGTTTTGTGAATCACTTCTGAGATATTCCAATTTTTCCTACTATTATACGTTTTAATGTATTAAATATTTTATAATGTAAAATTTAGTTTTTGCAGGGTGATTCAAGAAATTAACTTTCTTACTCTTTCCTTCCCCTAGGAGCACTGAATCAAAAAAATTGGGGGAAAAAATATCCAACATGTAATAGTCCAAAACAGTCTCCTATCAATATTGATGAAGATCTTACACAAGTGAATGTGAATCTTAAGAAACTGAAGTTTCAGGGTTGGGATAAAGCATCCTTGGACAGCACATTTATTCATAACACTGGGAAAACAGGTACAGGGTTTGCGTTCTGTTGGCCTTTGACATGTTTTTCAGACTAGAATATGTTTAGATTGGCTCCATTTCATTTCCCTTGAATGATGTACTGTGAACTGAATGCATATCATCAGTAGAAGATGCCAGATGGAAAAGAGAAAATTAGAGACGTAGATGACATTTTGAAAACTGTGTAAAATAATACAATGAACAGTGTCATCATGTCATGTTTTGCAGTAGCTTAACAAGAGTGATGCTGCCACTTGGAGATGTGATAATGTAATTGTATCTAATTTAATTTAATAACTCCATCACTGCTCAGTCACATAGTCAATCCAGATCGCCTTACTATGGGCAGTACAGCTTGATCCTTTCTGCTTAGCCCCATGCCATATTCAGTATTTGGATATGAAAAAACAATTGACTATAATTAAAATTTAAGAAAAGAAATTATTAGCCCTTCTGTATATAAAGTTTAAAATTGTAAGCCATCTTTAGAAAGCACTTGTTAAGTGCCTTTTTCTGAGACTATGTTTTCTTTAAAAAACATGTAAAATAGAGCACCTTAAAATTTTAAAACAGTTTTATAATCCAATGTACATGGACAAAATCATTTTCAAATTGTGACACTTAATTTTTCTGATAGTATATATTAAATGAAGCCATATAACAGGAAGTTATGTTTTAAAAAACCTGACATAAATTAGACATCTGACATAAATTAGAAAAATATTTAAATTATAATGGCAGCTCTGTTGGGCGGGTTTATCATTAGCAAGTTTCTTTGTTCTCCATATTTAGGTGGTACAGTTATTTAAATGTAATCATTTAATTTAAAATCCCATGAGGACAGGGACTTTTCTATATCAGTGCCTGATGTGTAATAAGCACTCAGTATTTGTTTAATGAATAACTAGCACAATTTTTACATGTTATAATATAAATTAAATAACAAAGTATATTATCCTGAATCTTGACATTTTGATACCAGTTTCAGAGGATGCTGCAAGACTGTAAGACAGGTGATCTCTGCTTTATTTTTCTGAGGGCAGAGTGGTCAAGGTCCTCACATACAGCCCCACTGCTTGGGCTCACTACTTGGCCTTTCAAATGACAACATGACAAGTTCCTTCCTTGTCTGCAACTCCCTCTCCTTATCTATAAAACAGGGATGACAATGACATCTGTTACCTAGGGTTCTGTGAGAATCCAGTGGTTGATACACATAAAGCAGTGCAGTGCATGGACATCTAAGAAGTGACACATGTCAACTGTCATTGCTGTCTTCATGGTTGTTGAACTTGTCTCTATCATTATTATTATAATTAGTAGAAGTTTGTATCCCTAGAGGTCCACAGTGACTTTTACTTCACAGAGTCAAGATTGTTTAAATCTGAGACTTCAAAATTCTGCATTAGGCTCTCAAGATAATTATTATTTTCCAAGTGACTCTTAAAGTAGTCAGATAACTTCCGCTGCAGGACTCAAATACAGGGAAGTTTATGATTCTTATGGTGGCCAGTTGTTTCAAACATGTTATGGCTCAAACCTCTTAGAAGGAAAGGGCTTCCCACCCTCCTTGCCACCGATGAAGACTCAGGCTCTGGATCCTGGTGAAGCCTGGGTGGTAGCCTGGTAGAATAGAGGTAGAACCCAAGCAACAGCCTGAGCGAGAGAGTAGGACTGGCTGATAGGGACCAGTGGGGGCCCCTCCAGGAGAGGGCTTTCCTTCTTTGAGTCCTGTTCCTTCTCCCTTTATTGTGTCCCTTCATTACCATCAAATACCTCAGGGAAGTGGAGCTTTCGGGGAATGTGAGCCTCAGGACACCAAGCTGGGGCGGTCCCGCAGTAGTTACCTCTTCAACCTTCTTTCCATCTATGGCAATAAGTACATGAAGTCAACTGTGCAGGACAAGAAAGTTGAGCTTCCAGAACAACTTAACTTTTTAAATCTATTGAATAAATGGTTTTCTTAATATATCTCAAATAGAAGGAAATTTAGTTGAAATTCATAATTTTGATTTTCAGAAACTTAGATGCGATTTCATTGTTTTTTTTATTTGTTTGGTTTAGTGGAAATTAATCTCACTAATGACTACCGACTCAGTGGAGGACTGTCAGAAATGGTGTTTAAAGCGAGCAAAATAACTTTTCACTGGGGAAAATGCAATACATCATCTGATGGATCAGAACATAGTTTAGAAGGACAAAAATTTCCACTGGAGGTAAGTTGCTGGTTCCACTGGTTATAATTTCATTTTCTAAATCCAAAAGATTGTATTTAGCATGTAATTTGAGTAATTTTCAATTTATAGTTATATTTTGATGTCTTGATTGCTATCTGCCTTCCTCAGCAGACTAAGCTCAGTGAGCATATGCTCCATCTTTGATTTTCCACTCCCAAGTACCCAGAATGGCACATAGTAGGTGATCAATAATGTTGATGAGTAAGTGAATGTAGGAGAAAAAGGGGAGAGTTTTATCAATGTATTGGAGAATTCTTTGATTTAAATCCTTTGATTAAAATGGGAAAAAATTTTAAGCTTTAAAATTAATCAAATAAATGTAATAACTAATATGTACAGTAAAGTATTTCATACTTTGATAGAGAGTCTACTTTGGTTTTCTGGAAGTAGTTCATTTTTATCTAGAACTTTACATGATTGATTCTGAAGATTCACTGTTTCAATTTATAGCAGTTAAAAATATAGATACTTTCAAATATTTATGTGTAAAGATTTATTTAAAATTGTAAAAAAGTGAAGAAAAAGAATGGTTAAATGCATTATGATGGAATATTATACATCTTGTAAAAAGCCATATTTTTTAATGATGTGCAAAAAAGGTTCATCACATTAATGCTTTTAAAAAATATAAAATAGCATATCCAATATTATGTTTCTAATTTTGTAATGAATGGAGATTGGGAATATAGTCTTAGTGAAAGCGACTAGCTTTGAAACTGATTCCACCACCGCTCACATTACATTAAACAAATTATTCAACTTACATAAGCTTCCATTTTTCTTCTGTGAAATTGACATAGTAGTAGTCCTACCTGTCTAAAAATTGCTATGCAGATTAAACGAGAGAATGAATGCATTACTCTTAAAAAGAATAATGGAGGGAAATCAAAAAAATGTTAACAGTGATTTTTCCTGGGTGATGTCATTATAAATGCCTCTTATTTTCTCCTTTAAAAGCCTCAATTTTTTCTAAATTGCCCATAATGGGACTACATTACTCTTATAATTCAAAAGTTACTACTACTACTAAAACTAGGGTAGATTATTTCTAAAAGGCTAAAAATCCTTTTTAAAATGTGAATAAGCACATTCTAATTTATGGGTTAGAGTTTGGAGAGTTTTGTATATTAAATGTCCTTAAAGAAAAGCATATTTATTAAATTTGACTTGTCAAAGAAATAAAAGTGAACTCTTTAAATACATAACATCTTACATCTGAAGTTCAGCTTTCTCACAATATTGCTTATTTAAACAAAGATAAAATGAAAAAAATATTAACAAAAGCCCTGATTAATAAAAATAAATACTATGGAATTTTTGTAATAAACCTCATTTTTTTAAAAATTCAAAGGCCTCTTGACTTGTCATCAGAAGCATGGTTTGTTTGTTGTTTACTTTTTTAAAAACTTTTTTCCACATTTTTTAATGGTGCATTATAGTTGTACACATTGATGGGATTTATTGTTACATATTACTGCATGCACACAGTGTAACAATATAATTTGGCCAATATCACTTCCCAACATTTCTCTCCTCCCTCCCTGTTGTTTGTTTTTCAAAAATACTTGTATCATCATCCACGTATCAGGGAAAACATTCGGCCTTTGGTTTTTTGAGATTGACTTATTTCACTTAGCATGATCTTCTCCAATCTATCCATTTACTGCAAATGACATAATTTTATTCTTCTTTATGGGGAAGAATGGAGGAACTTTGGATTATGTAGAGGGAAATGAGAGGGGGGAGGGGCGGGGGTATGAAAGATGGTGGAATGAGGCAGACATCATTGCCCTATGTACATGTATGATTACACAAATGGTATGAATCTACATCGTGTGCAACCATAGAAATGAAAAGTTGTATGCCATTTGTGTACAATGAATCAAAATGCAATCTGTAAAAAAAAACAAATATAAGTAATTAATTTAGTTAAGGTTATTTAGTCAATTCCTTTTATCTTTCAAACTTTTTGAAAATTTTATCTCTGTGTCTTGTATAATAAAACCCACTATGGAATATGATTAAGGCAAACTAGGATTATTTCCTACTTTAAAATAGTTACATCCTTAAGTTCAATAATTCCGTATCTAGCAGTTGCTACACAGAAAAATATCAGAGATACCCACAGACATGTATTTGAAAATTTTATTTGTAAATGTACTTTCATTGGATCCATTTCTTCTACAGTATAGATATACAACACTAAAAAAATAAATACTTGCATGTAACTCTGCAAGCAGGCATCCCAAGGAACATCCGGACTTAACCTTTTTTTTTTTGGTCTTCCACATCCCACAATCAGGTCTTCTCAATTCTTACCCCAATTGATGTGGGAAGTGAGAAAAGAGTGTAAACCACCATTTTTTTGATTGCATGGATTGTTGAATGCTTCTGTCACTGTCTCTCTCTCCAGTCCATCTCTGTCTGTCTACACCTAAGCCCACCTGACCCCTCCTTGCTCCTGTTAACCAAAGTGCTTCAGTAACTGCTGGGATGACCTCCCTGGCGTGGCCCTGCCTACCTCTCCAGCCTCACCTCTTCTCTAGCTGCAGCTGCTCATCCTTCAGGAGTCAGCTTTGTAACCCTTTCTCTCAAAAGACATTCATGACGCACACTCACCCACAACACGGGTCTCTACCATCCTCTGCTTCACGCACAGTTTCTCCCATCAGAGAACTACCCACCGTTGAGTGCTCTGATTTTAACCTAAATTACACCTTTGCCTAGCTAAGTTACCTGAATTCCACATCCTGAGGAGCACCAAAATATATTTGGACATAGAGGCTGTTACAAACAGGTGTGTAGACAAAAGTAGAAATCAACAAGGACAGCTTCACAGCACAAAAGGAGAATTAAAATAGGAAACCTAGAACGTTTTGTATTTTTGAGGTAGAAACAGAATCCTTGAGAATTTCAATAGCAGAAATCACAGTATGATAATATACAAAATGGTATCTCCAGGCCATCAAGAAAAAATGAATTCCAGCAGAGTAGTTAAAATGACCTTTGATAATTGACTACATTTGATAATTGCTCTAGTGCATTATTGCTGTAATTGGTAATCTCAGAATGATAATTGCTATTCTATGTCTACCTTTGTATTTCTTTCATGATTATGGTTATATGTCTACTTATAATTGATAAAATATTTTGATAATACACAAAGAATTATATAGTCTGTAGACTTTTTCAAATTGAATTTATTGGTCAATTGTTTTATTACGTCTCTTCCCCGACTGTTGTGAAGCCTTGTACATAATAAAACTTTTGTTACTTTTACAGATGCAAATCTACTGCTTTGAGGCGGATCGATTTTCAAGTTTTGATGAAGCAGTTAAGGGAAAAGGGAGGTTAAGAGCTGTGTCCGTTTTATTTGAGGTAATCATCATATGTCGATTCAGAACAAACAATTCCTTTTTTAATCACGTGAAATATTGATGTAAAATATTAAGACATACCTTATTACAGACTTCGAGTGGTAATTGGTAGTCATCTTTTTAAATGATAAGGAATTCAAAGGGACTCTTATATGGGTTTCTTCCAACTGGAGCAAATTCTTACAAGTACACATATTTGCTTAACAGTACATATAAAGTGTCAAAATTAAGTAGCAGTAACTGTGAATCAGGACATTTAAACTTTTACTAAGTAGTAAGTGTAAGTTACCTGGTTTTTGTTTGTATTATTTGTTTTTAACCTTGCTGTGGAAAAAAGAAGTGTGTGTTTGGAATACATTTTTTGACACTTAAAATGGGATTCATTAATCTTTATTTTTTATTGAATAATCTATCATCATGTTTTTAGAATGCCATTCTTCTTTAACAGGTTGGCATAGAAGAAAATTTGGATTATAAAGCCATCATTGAGGGAGCTGAGAGTGTTAGTCGTTTTGGTAAGCTGCTTAAAGAAAGATCTCTTTCAAGATTCTACTTTGGATGTATATGAATTTTTATAATATGACAAAAATTACTCATTCCAAAGGTGGAAAACAGTATGTTTTTAAAGAGGAACAATCTCTCGCTGCTCACACTTGATGATTTACAAATTTCTCAGTAGATGAGGGACAATTTATCAAAAAATATTGTGATACTGTAAGTAGGAAATTAAAGTGTTCTAAATTTATTTTTCAAAATAATCTAATTACATTATGCATTTAAAAGTATTTATCTATTCTTCCTCTCCATTTATACATCCCTTAAAGATTCTAAGTTTTAATATGCAACCAATTAATTTTACAAAATCACATTTTAAAGTGAAGAAGGAATTGCAACTCAAGTTAAAATTTATTCCCTGCTGGTTTTCTTCATAAATCCTTTGCTTATGAGGAGGAGATAAGATTTTTGCAAGAGGTGAAGGCTTACCTAGAACAAGATAAAATATGCTTTAGTCTTGTTCTGCTATCTCATGGATCTTAGCATTTGTCACAGCAAATGCTTTTAACAACATTGGCAGTAAACTGCAAACTGGTAGTACTCTTACTCTATTTTTATTAAGTATACACACATGGTATTAATGCTGCCCTGAGTTATCAATAAAATAAGGGTTATTCCTCTCTGGGAAGCTGCAAAATTTGAAATTAGAAACAAGGCTCATACAGATTCTTTTCTCAAATGCAGAAGGATGGCCTAAAATCAATTTATCTTTGTCAATTACTTGTGAGGATCTGAATTGACCGAACTTCTCAGAAGTCAGGAATATGTGAACCCCTGCACTACAGGGTTTTTTTGAAAGGTGTAATCAAATGCAGAGTGAAGCTGACATCTTCCTCCATCCAACTGCCTTGAAAAATTCAATGCTGAATTCTATAAGCTTCACTTAATTTCCTTCTCAGTGAGTCAGAAAGTGGATTCAATCCAGACTGAATGAAGGCAGCTAGTTTAAATTCCATCACTTAAAAACATACAAAATATGAATTCTGAATGTTCCCATGCCTTGCCACCAGCCTGTGGGGCTAACAAAAGTGACTTAATCCTGACTTGCATAACTGTGGGACCTTCACTTTCTTTTACAACCTTTTCAGTTATTCCTGGGAATTTCTGGGAGGGTGTGCCTAAGAATAAATTTGCTTCTGTTCTTTTGACTAAGATTTCTGTTTTAGAATCTGCCCTTTGCAGGCCTTCAAAGGAAGCACTTCATGAGAGCCACCACTGCCATAGAACCCTCCCCGAGAATGTGTATTCCCTAACAGCATTATTCTGCCTGTATCCTGGCTCTTAATTTAAAAGCAGAATTAATAGTATCTAAAACTGGCTGAGGAAAGCTACTGTTCTGCTTTCCATCTCTCTTTCATCTCTCTGCCCAGCTATACCTGTGCCCCAAATACTTCCCCAAAACACAAATCCCCAGAGATTCCATGACTATCAGTTCCCTATTTAATATTTCAGTAGACCCATCAAAGTTCCTTTGGCTAGGCAGTTGGTAGGTGGTGGTACCAGGATTTATATCCTAGTCTGTTAAAAATGTGTGCCACTATATTGAGGACGTTTATATTAGTTATATGTTTCAAAACATATATGAAATACTTGCCAGTTTCATTTGAATGCTTATTAGGTATGATCTGTCCAAACTAAGTCCTCCTAAAGTTAAACATTTCTATTTTGATATTTCTGGAATTAAATCTAGTCCTGTTTTAAGAGTCTAGAACATCCCCTCGTGCCCAATAAACCAAAGATTTCCCAGTACCAACTTTCAGTCATTGCCATTGGTAACATTGAGATCTGAAGACAGTTCTTGTCTTTGGACTATGGAAGCACTAACTTCCTGTTCCTTTCCATACACTGTGAGCTATCTAAAAAAAAAAAATTACTTTCCAACCATCATTCAGATTATACAGTATATATTATTATTATGAGGGATACTTCCTACATTCAGCCTTCGAAGCCAAATCCCAATTAATCTTCCCCTTTATCATCCTCTCTTTTTTTTTTCTTTTCCTTATTTCCACCATACCTACTCTATGTCAGACATTATTCTTCCCATGGGGTGGAGAGAGAAATGGTGATATTTGCATGATATAAATATAATGATATATTAATATTCCCCAAGCACAGATCACAAAAAAATGATAACTGTTAATTGAACTCTTTCTATTGCAAGATAGAACATCCAGTTAGCATCAGTGACTCTCAACTGGGAGATCTTGATAGAATGGCCTATGGTGCCTTCTTAACCACAAATGCAACCCAGGAATTTATATATTGGAAAAATCCTCATGGACAGTTTTGATTTGGTTCCATCTTAAATGACATTGTCCTAAGTAAAAGGAGTTGGTTTCCAGTCTTTAGCTGCTCTTCCTGGGTGCATGGCACATTGTGGTCTTGTCTTTATCTCCTTTTTTCTCTCCCTCTCCATCTTTTTTCCTTCACTAGCAACCTCCCCATGGAAGAATATGATCAGTTGGGTGGTTAATCCTGATATACGCAGTTAGGCAAATGGTGACTTTGTGAATGAAGGACTGGCCCCAAATAGAGCAGCGTTGGCTCAGGTGTGATTCTCCCTTGTGTGGTTATTTAGATGAAGCTCATGGGTTTTTTTTCCCCAAACCCCTAAAACAACATCCTAGACCAGTTTTCTCAGATGATGATGGAGTTATTGAGAAACACTTCTATAACTGAAAGTCTTATAATGTCAAAGACAGGAGCTTAGGACAAATGTGTACATAACAACAAACTGTATGAAATTGTTAACGCCTCCCTAAGGGAGGCCAGATGATTGCTACTGAGGTACAAAGACAAGAAAAATGACCTGCATGTCTTGAAGAGGGAAGAGAAAACTAAAACTCCCTTTCTTATGATTATTTTTTTTCCACCTCACTTTTCCCCCTTTAATGTCCTTCCCAATTTTAAGAAAGTTCTGTACTTCACATCTCTACTAAGGTCTCACCTTTGTTCTACTTTCTCTGGCCTCTAGCAATCCTGGCATCAGTTCATTTCTTGCATAATTTAGCAGCGAGTCCATTTCTGCCTCTTTATTTAATTAGCATTTTCCACACTCTCACTTCCATAAGACATCTGTAAGATAAATTTTGTCTTCAGCATAAGAATGAACAAAGGCAGTCCATTGACAATTAAGAAAAGAGACTATTAAATCACAAAAATTTTGAGATACTAAAAATGTGAATCAGAAACTAGAAAAATCTTCAGATTAAAAGCAACAAATATTCTCCTCAGTTCCCATGAACTTGACTCTGAATCTGAATTCTAACATTGAAAGAGGGAACATAGTTTAGAAGTTAATTTATTAATCTATTCAAACCAAACATAAATGTGAACCTTCCAGTGGATTAAACTAGATTTAAGTCATATATATAAAATGCTGTCAATTCAGTCAAGTTTCTAAGATTCAGTCTTTAATTCGGGCTGGAGCCAGTTATCTCCAACTTCAATTATTTGTAGTACCCACAAAAAAAAAAAAAAAAAAAAAAAAAGTGTTATTTGAAAGGCAAGAACCTTGCAAAGACTTCATTTTACTTTGGGTTTTCAGCCCTGGCTGCATGTTTGCATCATCTAAGGAAGATGTAAAAATGCTTAAGCCCAGGCCCTACTGCTAGAGACAGACATTCAAGTGATCTGAGTCACTGGCACTGTTTTAAAGCTCCCCAGGGGACTGTAGCAAGGGTGTGACTGCTGCCCTACACCATACTGTCTTACTTAGACTAGATTAAATTCACTTCAGTAATTATTTAATAATGACCTAAATCTCTTAGACAGGGCAGAGGACATGCACTGGACTGGGTAGTTAGAAGGCGAGGTAAATGAGTGAGACAGATTTGGCTGGTAAGCAAATTGCTCCCATAGGAGTGAGGGCTGGTAACAAATGTCTAGGTGGCCAAAGCAGGACGGTTGAAAAGCACAGTTGGAAAGACACAAAAATAAAAATGGGACTATTCAAGAGACATATAAATTTAGATTGGTTCAAATTCTAAGACCAGGCAGCCTACTTAGGAAAGCTCTACCCATTTTTGCATAGGAATTCTCAACTCTTGATACAAGTTAATATGTAAGATAAAATAAATGTGTATATAAACATATATGTATAAGAATAGTATACATATGTAAATGTGTATGTGTATATTATACACAGAATATACTTCTACTTTTTGACTTACTTTTTTACTCTGTTAGAGACTGTTTTAATAGATATTGATTATTAGGTATAAAATTTATCGTTTTGTCCTTTTATGAGTGATAGTTCTGTGTGTCATTTCAGAAATTTCAGCCTGCCCTAGGATTATGAAGATAAGTTTCTATGTTTTCCTTTCAAAGTGTGTTATTCCGTTCACTTATAAATCTATAATCTATTTGCAATTGTTTTGTATTTATAATCTGAAATAGGAAATCGATTCACTTCTTTCCATAAGGACAACCAATTGACACAGCACAGATTAATATGTCCATCCATTCTGTACTACCTAGGGATTTTTCTGTCACACAAGTGACCACATTTGTGTAGGTCTATGCTCTCCCTTCCATTCCATTGTTCCTTTGCCTATTTCAACACAAATATCTCACCATCATGATTTTCACACCTTTGTGTGATAGATTCCTACTTGATAAGAAAAATTCTCCAGCATGTTTATTGTTCAAGATTGTCTCAGCTTTTCTTTGCATTTCTATTTAAATTTTAAAATCAGCATTTCATTTAACATAAATATGCACACACAAACCTTTCTGGCATTTGCATTAAGAGTTTTTTCAATCCATAAGTCAATTTGGGGAAAAGCAGCACCTTCCACAACACTGAAGCTTCAAACCCACGAACATGGTATTTCCAGCTTTTTAAGGTTTTATTTAATTCTCCCAAGAATGTTTTTCAGTATAGATGTTTCAATATCATTTATTAGGTTTACTTGTAAGTATTTGATATTTTGTTGCCCTTTTAAGTCATATTGCTTTACATTTTATTTTCTGTTAGTTGATACTGATACATAGCAATACAATCAGTTTTTGTGTGTAGGTCCCAGATGCAGTGACTTTGCTAAATTCACCTAAGTCTAATGGCCTGTAAATTCTATTCTATATTTCTCATGCACAATTATGTTACTTTCTGAGTGTTCTGGCATCATTTCTTCCTATACACTCTCCATAAGTTTTATTTCTTTTGCTTATATGATTGTTCAGTGTTAAAAGTGCAGTGATAGCAAGACATCTGGTCTCAGTCTTGATTTCTAGGGGGAAGATTTCAATAAATCATCCTGAAATATGATGTTCATTATAGCCTTTTGAGTAAAATAAGTTTCTTCGTATTTCTACCAACTGGAACTTTTGATTTTTATTAAATGATATCACTGTATCTATTGAGATGATCCTATGATTTCTGAATATTTTTGTATATAAAATATTCTCTTTGGCATCATAAGGCAAAGAGGTAGTGATAGATTTAAGGCAATTTAAGGCAATTTAGAGTATGCTAGATTTATCACACAAATGTTCTTAAATTTCAGTTCTTAAAATTTCAATTCTGATTATATGCATAACAAAGCACTTGTCTCTTTTCCTAGAAGCTTTAACTAGCCAAGTTCCAGTGTTGGAATTCCAGCTGAGATATATATCATTGCTTTGTAGGGAAGCAAGCTGCCTTAGATCCATTCATTTTGCTGAACCTTCTGCCAAACTCAACTGACAAGTATTATATTTACAACGGTTCATTGACATCTCCTCCCTGCACGGACACTGTGGAATGGATTGTATTTAAAGATACAGTTAGCATCTCTGAAAGTCAGGTAATCTTGGAAACTCACATAAATGAAGTCTTTTGAAGCATTTTTTAAAGAGTTATTCTAGTTTTATTCAGAGTATCTATTTTAAAGGGTTTGCTGATGATGCCTTTGAAGCAGTATGTTAAATTATTTGATCTTCTTTCCAGTTGGCTGTATTTTGTGAAGTTCTTACAATGCAACAGTCTGGGTATGTCATGTTGATGGACTACTTACAGAATAATTTTCGAGAGCAACAGTACAAGTTCTCTAGGCAGGTGTTTTCCTCATACACTGGAAAGGAAGAGATTCATGAAGCAGGTATGTATTGAAATAGGAGTTTTCTCCAATCCTTTCAGATTCAGTGTGGATGGTAATTTGGGTATAATGAAAAATATGCAAGACTTAGTTTCAGAAATATTTTAATTAACTTTATAATGTCAGGTAAAATATTTAACTTCTCCGAAACCCAGTTACCACATCTCCAAAATGGCAACCAGAAAAATTCATTGTTCCCCATGTGAATAACCCCATTCTGCAGGGGAGAAAAACTGAGCAGTTTTTCAAAAGCACACAGTAATAAGCAACAGAGCCACAGAGCCATATGCAGCCCTCCAGATTCACTTTATAGAATTTTCCCAGGCAAAAGCTGTAAGAGGAAAGTTCATAAGAGATAGAGGTGTTCAGAGTTTGGGGAGATCCTTGTGCTTGGGGTGATCAGGGGACCTCCTTCGGAGAAGCACATTTGAACTTAGTCTTGACACGTGATTTGGGTTTTAAAGTGCTCACTGTGTTGCCAGCTTCCAAGGAAGAACTTAGCGCCTAATAGGTGTTAAAAATGAATGTGCTGAATTATTAACGAATTAAAAATGAGTCTTCCACTCAGTTTCCTTTGTTGTAGAAAAGAAGTTTAATTTGGTCCCACCTAGCCAATGGAATCAATGCCAGGGATGGTGGGAATGGAGGGGCAATCTCAAGAGTGTCCTCTGTATCTTTTGAAGCTGACACAGCAATCATAAACCTTCAGAAATGTCCAGAGGACACAATCAGATGTATCTGCTCACATGTCCTTTTCATTTATACTGAGGTTATGTTCATTCATGAAAGAAATAGTTGAAGTGGCCTTTGCTTTGGGGCTTGACTTCTTTACAAGTAGATGGTCTTCTTTGATCTCAGTCCTATGCTGTATTTTTTGCCATGTATAATGTTAAATTAATAATCAACTTCTTTTGAAGATTGGGCATTAAAATGGCATTCTTGTGGTGTTTTAATGTAGTATTTGTGAGAATTATTTGTCCTTTAACAAAAAAAAATAGAGATCAAGGCAAAATGATGAATGGCTGTATTTAATGTGACATTGAATTTCAAATTAAATTGCCCCAAAGTAAGGAAATTTTATTATATTTCTACCAGCCAATACCAAATTCTATAATGTCTTTTTGGGTAAATAGAAGATAATTGTTACAAAAAGAAAATAGATCTAGCCTCCTCTTTCTCCAAAATGCAATAGACCAAATAACAAAATGAACAGATAATATTTCTTTTTTGTCCTGTGCTTTTCTCAATTATACTTTATTAAAACCCTTCAATCGCTTCTCATTTCTTCTAGAATAAGATCCAAACTTCTGTTGTTTGGTGGGTCCTGTTTAGTACTTACTAGCTTCAATGCTTACCCTCTCCATCTATCTTCCTGAAGATAGTAGAGTACACTCTCCAAGTCTGGCTCTGGGCCAGGCACAGGACTTTACACTTGAGGATGCACCTTGCCCCTAGAGTACAAGGTGAATGGTGCTCAGCTACACGTGTGCATTGTGCACAGGTGTTTCCATATTCTGTGCATCCAAACTTCACCCAAAGCACCCCACCATGGCAGATAACTACCTGCATGCTTGTTTGCTTCCCCCACTGAACTCTGAGCCCCAGGAAGCAAGTAACTAAGTATTTTATCTCTTTACTTCTGTTGCTGAGCTAAGTAAAGCTTGCATTTACTGAATATTCAGTGCATGCCCCAAAGAATCCATTTCCATGTAATAAAAACATATCAGATTATGCTTGATGGGTTCTTTTCTGCCCTACTTAATGCACACTTATATGTAGTTCTGAATTAATATAGATCATCATTGTTTCACAGTTAAATGTTAAAAGCCTATAATAATAATAGCAAAAACCATAATAGCTATCAAGTATTATGTGACTTTGCCAGGCAACGAAGCATAGAATATTTGATTTAAACCTCACCATTCATTTAGTGACATCAAACTCATTATTCTCATTTCACAGTTTGGAGAACTGATGTTAAGTGGGTTGCTCAAGGTAACACAACTGGAAAGGGAAGAATTCAGTGTTTGAAACTGGATGTCCCTGATGTTAAAGTCTCCCAAAGCTTTCTCCACCATGCTTTATACTTATAAAGGAATGTAATTTCAGCATAGGTGATTTTATAATAAAAACTGATGACCTGAAAGACACGAAACTTAAAACATAGAAGTATTGGCTTTGGAGTGCTTTGTTTTTCCTAGGGTCAAACACAGAAGCAACACTTTCTAAACTACTTGGGTCTTTCAAGTTATATAAATCTGTGATGGGAACTGTAAAGGATGAAAGCAATTTCCTTGAATGGAGCTTGTGGGAATCACTCTTATTCCCACAAACCACATAGAGGGATAGGATAGAATTTCCTATCCCTGTGGCAACACTCTTCAGAGTAAGAAGAAATTATTGATCATCTGTTTGTCTGTGGTTTGGTTCCACAATAATTAAAATAGCAGAGTTAACCTGGGAAAACCAGTTATTCAAAATAGACTCACTCATTTAAATTGAAGTGACTTACAAAATAAAGACTTTTTAAAAAATAAATTTTACAATAAAAATGTACATTCATAGGCTATTTCAGCTGGGTATTTATTCCTAGATACAGCATTTGCCCAGAGTCCTCAAGAAAGTTCTCTCAAGTAAGGATTTTGACATGTTTGTATTGTGACTAAAGATTTAGGCATCTCACCAGGAAATCTGTGTACAATTTAGAAAACGTTGCTCAGAACGTTATTCTTTTTATTGTATATCCTTAGGATAAGTAAAATGCTCAAAGCCAGTATTAGTTCTTATTAAAGTTTTTTGTCTTTAACATTATCTGTTCTTATTCTAAAACTAAGTAACACAAATCCGTCTCTTCTACAGTCTCTGTTGCTAGATCCCAGAGCACTGACCCTCAGCTCTGTCTGACCTTGCTCTTTGGTCAATCTCTGTTGAAGATTCTCAGTTGCAACCTTTGTCCTACTCCAGTCTTCATGTCTTTTTAAGGTTGAAGAATTAGCTCGACCCAAGGTCCTCAAAACTTGCTTACCCCTTCCCATCCTAGTGAGTTCAGCAATCAAAGGGCCCTATACTTAGTAAGATGTACCCCCACAAGAGGGGCCAGAAGTTGTAAAGAATACCTTTCTAAGAAATCTTAAATCTTGTATGCTCATTTATTATTTTAAAGCTTCTATCTCTGTAAAAATATGAGATCTTGAGGTTACAGTGACACCTGCCTATTAGGAATCTCAGGCTATGTCAGTTGGATGTGTCTTAGCTGTGCAAGTAAATATTCAATCAGCTATCATTTTGCTTTAATGTAGGCCATCGTCAAATACTAATTGACTCATATACTGCCACTCATCACAAGGCCATCCCTATTCTCCATCTCTGAAAGTTGTCCTTTCTGCTGAACCATCACAGTCTCCTTCCTGCTGTTATGCTCCGCCTCCTGTTCTCCCTTTCCTTGCTTCAGAGGTACATACACCCCTGTCTTGATGGATCTCTACCTGGCAGATCTCAGTATTACCGATAGCACCTGATAAAGTTCCTGTCCAGTCGTAAGATCCCCTGGACTCATAGACGAAGAAGGACCAAATGGGTGAATCAAAGAAGTGGCCAGGACTTACTTATTAGCTTTTGGGGCTATAAAGAGCATGTGTGTTGGTGACATCAAGCACAGGAGGGACAAATGGCCCTAGACATCCAGACAGGTCAGAACCAAGATCTTCTTTGTCAAATGCCCTTTAAATAATTAAATGTATTCAACACCTTCAAAAGATATGGTACAGCTATAATTCATATTCACAATTAAATATGGTTCTGGGGGAAAGAAAGATTCTAATTATAAAAACATAGGGTCCATGCCATAACAAAATTAAGTAGTTTCTTAGTGACTGAGAAAAAAGAAATGGTTTAATAATTCACTTTCTTCATTTTAACTCCCTAAATATTCAGTTAAAATTATTATTGTATTTAACAATATGAACATTCAGCATATCAAGATTATTATATAGTAATTTTTGCAGATTCCCATTGTATAACATTCTGCATTTACTGAAATCATAATAAAAAGTGAGCTACTGTTTATTTGTAGTAGAAAAGGGAGAGTTGTGAATCTGTAGAATTTTTCAACTGTTTTTCACAAACAGGAACAAGTCTTCCTTTTTCACCCATGAGAATTTTCATTCAATATACATTTATTATTACTTGCTTTGTGCACATTCTTGTGATGGTTCTTTTATTAATGGATATATCATCTCCTTTCTGTTTTTAGAATTGAGTTTCATAATAAGAGTTAAAGATTGAATTTATGTTCAGGATTTAATTTTTACTGTATTTAATTGGAAAATAAGTTTTTATTACATGAAAAAGGTAGAAAACATGGATAAGCACACTTTAGAAAATAAAAATTCCCTATAATGTCACCACCCAGAGAGAGCCACCCTGAGGATTTTGGTGAATATTCTTCCAAACTTTTCTCTTAAATTAAAAATACATCATATCTCACAAAAACGAGATTGAATATTTTATGTCTGTTCAGTGATATTTTACATAGTGACATAAATGTATCTTTACTTTGGCATTTTTATTTTTATGTGCTTTCCCACTGTGTGGTTAAAATTTATGAAACCAGTTTCTTTGTTTTGGACTTTTAAGTTATATTTACATGTTTTACAATTTTAAATATCTTTTTTTCATTTTTTTCATTTTTTTGTTTTTAATTTTTTTCAAAGTTTTCTTTTTTTATTTTGATTCATTGCACACAAGTGGATTACAGCTGTTGTTTCTCTGGTTGTACGTAAAATAGAGTCACACCATTTGTGTAATCATATACGTACATAGGGTAGTGATGTTTGTCTCATTCTGTTATTATTCTTACCCACTCCCCAATCCCATCCTCCTTTTTTCTCTATGTAATCCATCCTTCCTCCATTCTTGCCTCCCTTCCACCCCACATTATGTATCATCATCCACTTATCAGAGAGATCATTCAGCCTTTGGTTTTTGGATTGGCTAATCTCACTCAGCATGACTATCACCAACTGCATCCATTTACCTGCAAATGCCATAATTTTATTCTTCTTTATGGCTGAGTAATATTCCATTGTGTATATATACCACACTTTCTTTATCCATTCATCTATTGAAGGGCATCTAGGTTGGTTCCATAATCTAGCTATTGTGAATTAAGCAGCTATGAACATTGATGTGGCTGCATCACTGTAGTATGCTGATTTTAAGTCCTTTGGGTATAGGCCAAGGAGTGGGATAGCTGGGTCAAATGGTGGATCCATTCCAAGTTTACCAAGGAATCTCCATACTGTTTCCAGAGTGGTGGCACTAATTTGCAACCCCACCAGCAATGTACGAGTGTACCTTTTTCCCCACATCCTCACCAACACCTATTGTTGCTTGTATTCTTGATAATAGACATTCTAATTGAGGTGAGATGATATCTTAGGGTAGTTTTGATTTGCATTTCTCTCATTACTAGGGATGTTGAACATTTTTTCATATATCTGTTGATTGCTTGTAGGTCTTCTTCTGTAAAGTGTCTGCCCGTTTCCTTAGCCCATTTATTGATTGGGTTATTTGTATTCTTGGGGTTAAGTTCTTTGAGTTCTTTATAGATTCTGGAGGTTAGTGCTCTATCTGAAGTGTGTGTGGAAAAGATTTACTCCCACTCTGAAGGCTCTCTCTTCACATTGCTGATTGTTTCCTTTGCTGAGAAAAAGCTTTATGGTTTGAACCTATCCCAATTATTTATTCCTGCTTTTATTTCTTGTGCTTTGGGAGTCATGTTTATGAAATCTGGTCCTAAGCCCATATGATGAAGATTTGGACCTATTTTCTCTTCTATTAGGTGCAGGGTCTCTGGTCTAATTCCTAGGTCCTTGATCCATTTTGAGTTGAGTTTTGTGCAGGGCGAAAGATAGGGGTTTAGTGTCATTTTGTTGCATGTGGATTTCCAGTTATCCCAGCACCATTTGTTGAAGAAGCTATCTTTTCTCTATACAATTTTAAATATCTAACATCCTCATTTTGACCAAGAGAGAAGTGAGAGCCAGCACGAAAAACTGTCATCCTCTTACTCTTAATAACACATTTTGTAAAAATTGAATTTTGCAATATATGTTGCAAATCATTGAAAAACCATGTGAGATCTTCACTTGCATGTGCACCTGTGAGGTCAGAGATGAGCCCTTGTTCATTTTTGCATTCACAGGGGACCCTCAACAAATTTTGTAAGTAAATACACATTTCACCAGAATTTTGATCCTCCCTTTTTCATTTTTATATAAAGCTACCAGTTATTAGGCATTTTTCAGCATGGGGAATTTAATAGAACCATCTGGTGTTGAAGGAGTTATTAAAGCCATCCTTTAAGTAATATGTGCTGTGGGTGAATACTAATGTGAACATGGTAAAAGTGTAAAGTAGGTGAAGGACTTTATCCCTTACCCTGCAGCCCCGGATGTTCTCATGCTGTCCTCTTAATAATGCTCCCAGTATAAAAGCAAGGTGAAGCATAGTGGAGAAAAAACTTAGGCTTTTAAAGTCCAGTCAACATTTGCTTTCAAACCCCAGCACCACTATTTATTGATTGTGTAAAAATTGTCAAGTTACTTAATCTCTCCAAGTCGGTTACTTTACCTTTTATAAAGGGCAACAATTAAAAATGGTCTCCTCATAGTGTTGCCATCAGGCTTGAGTGAGCTCTGGAGTTTGCAAAGCAGTCCAGTGCCTTGGATATAATGTGCACCTGACTGAGAACTAGTATTATTGTCTTGTGGATGTAGAGATGAAAAGACAAGAGATCGGAGTAACTAAGGAGTGCTATTCAAATTTTCCATGTTCAAGGCATTCTAAAATAATTTGTTGAATAGAATTCTACTTCAAATCTCATTTGCTAGCACTGTAATATATTTAATGCAAACTATTTTTAAAGTGATAAAATATAAAATATTTTTCAAGGCTCAGTAGCATGATGGGGGTGTCTTTGAGTATGTGAACTAAGAGAAATTTTATTTCCTGAAAAAGGTCATGATGAATTATACATTAGTAGATGAACCTTCTTGAAGGTCAGCAGTTGTGAATAGACGTTGTTAAGGTCACATGTACCTAAACAGTATACTCTAATCATAATCAGAAGAGTGAAATGACGATTATTTGTTCCTTAGATTATGTATTAGAAGTTGAGCTTTTGAGGAAGTCATGCTGCATCCCTGGAAGAGATTGTGAAGTAGGTAGAATTTGAAAGACTTCTTCTGACCTTTTATCTAAAGAGAGTGATGTAACCATTCAGAAAAGGGATGGAACTTTTCTAATTTAATATATTTAACATTTGTATCAATGTTTACATTAGCTTATTTAAAATCCAACATACCCACCTCCTCCCCAGAGAAGAAATTTCAACCTTTTGGTTATATTCTGAGTCTATGTTCCTTCAGCTTCTCTCATAGTAGTTGTTAATGTACCTGTAAGGATATTTTTAAAATAAGGCTCATTAACATCAAATAAGGACGTGGTGGATTTCCAAGGGTCCATTCATATAGCACTGTTGTCATGAAATATATTAAACTATACAGAATATTATATCAATGGAAAATAGGTGAGTGGAACCTAGAGTAGACTCAGGTAATTAGGACATTTTTCTCTGCTGCTCCCCAGGAATCACCACACTGTTTTTTCCTGTCCACCTGCATTTTTTGTCATAATTCATGAAGCTCAGATTGCACCCTCCTTCAAAGCAAACTGCATTTCTTCCAGGACAGCAGGAGAGCAAGGGAGGCAAAGGGAGCCCAGAGTCCCCTTGGCCATCTGCATCAGCTTTCTTGATAAACCAAGAGATATGCCTCCTCACTGCCAAGGAATGCGGTTGTATTTCTCCTCTCTGTTCTTTTTCTTCCTTTTGTCTCCACTTTTTCCTTTTTCTCATGACACTTTTAGAGCTTTTTCCATGAGTCATGTATATTCCTATGTACTAGGAGTTCTTTTTTGATATAAGGTGTAAGAGGATAAGTGATAAACCTCAGCATTTTACTCCAGTCAAAAGTTGGTGAAGCTTTACAACCTTGAGTGGAAAGTCTGATTTTTGACAAACACAACCTAATTTTGTCTGTGTAGCAGTTTTGTTTTTTTTTTTTACAACTTTATGGTGCATTCCCCTATGAATAGAATACAGAATTTAGAAATTAAAGAAACACATTACATCTTAGTACTTACTAAATTTAAGGGGTAGAAACCTATTGGTAGAAACAGGATTGAGTTTCTTAAAAGGAGGGATAGCACCTTCTGCATCTGTATATCAAGAGTGCTTGGCACCGAGGAAATAGTGCCAGGAATCCAGCAGCAGAGGGTGCAATTCAAAAATCTCCTTAAACCAGGACGTTTATAGTTCCTTGATAGACTATGTGGGGAAGATCCTGTGCACTTGTATGGTTCTAAAGCACGTTCTTGAACTCTATAATTCACATGGGCTCCGGGATGTGCCAGAGTCTAGCTCAAAGCCAGAAGCTTGCAGGAACCAGGCTCTCCTCCCTGACCAGTGTTCCCTAAAGACAAGTAACTGTGGCCCAGGTCCCATGTAGCTAATAGAAGGAATCAGGGTGCAAGATGTGTCCTGAAGAAGGTGTGAGACCTCAGCAGAGTCCCCAACACCCCATTATCAAGAAAAGTATATTCTATTATCATTATTCTGTTCTAGTGGCTTGTGTTTGATGTCTAACTCCATAATTAATGATGCCTCATTTCCGTTGATCTGGAAATTCCTTCTTGATTTGCAATCCAGAGTATATGTATTTTACAGAGAGTATATATTCTTCTTATAAGTAGGTGAATTTCAACAGGAAATATAGGGAAAACCTAGAAATTTTAGTGCATATGACTCACTTCCCCCATGGTCATTGCCCAGCTTGATGTGTGAAGGCCAAGTAGGACATGGGATGAACCAGACTGTGATTTAAAAGATCTAGTCCTAACTTGTAGGAGGGCAATTCTTTGGCAAGATCATAGACTGCAGACAGGAGAGGCCTTTTTAAACTTGAACACATCCTAAAATACATATAGTCTTTCTCCCATAAAATTCTCTATTCAATCAACTAAACAAGAAGATGCAGATTTATAATATATTACTAAACTGTTAGAAAAACGAATGCTTTTAAAATAAATTTATAATTAAAATACAAGTTCAGATTATTTCTAAAAATTAATAAACTCTTAAAGATTTACAAGAAAGCAAAGGAATGAAAACCTGCTGGCAAAGAAATATAAACTTCTTCTTGGATTCCTATATTATATTAATACTGATTCATACTATTTGAAGCATCTTCTGATTGCTGCTATTCAGTCAAGATAAACATAGACATCCGGCCCAAGTAGCTCATGCTGTTTAGAAAGCAATATTTTGGGCATTTTATAACTCATACTTTTGCATTTTCCTTAAGTTTTTTATTTGTTGTATGCATGCCTGTAACTAATGAATTTTAAAATGGTTTCATCTTGGAGTATAATTCATTTTAGATCATTCCCACTTTCCAAGAAAAAGGGATAGATTTTAAGAAAACTAAGTCTACAAATTATATTGTGCACTTTCCCCATTCTAAAAATGGACTTGGTGTTCATTGGAAACAAGAGTGAAGCAATCCTGTTTTTCCGGTGCTAGTTTATGTAAATAGCTCCTTGACGTTTTGATGGTCTTCTGCCATCTGTTGGACATTAATGGAAGTGTCTCAAGGTAGCCTAACATGATGCTTGTTGTCTAAACCTAAATTAAAAGACATTTTCTTAGTCTCAATTCATACCTTTGACAACAAAAGAATTGTTCTCTTGTTCCCAAAGGAACACCTCTCTTTAAGTCCTTCCTAAACAACAATAAAATAGTATAAAACTTTCCAGTGAAAGATCAAGTTTCTAATTCAATTGTCCATGTATTCAAAGTATATATTGATATTTGTATGGATCATTCATATTCCATTGTGAACGCAGAGTGCATATGCTGTAATTGGGAATACTGAATATTGCATGTAAAATGTTTCAATGCACATAGTCAATTGTTAGTTGTGGGTGCCCTCCTGTGTTCATGAGGCAAACTGCAGACTGAAAAGATGGTCACATTCAGATGCAGTTGCTGGCATATTTTCATTGAGACCCTGTAGCTTTGGTATGTGTAATGATTGGTTGGCCTAAGTCAACTGCACAGTCCAATCTAGTGACTTTATAGCCTCAGGTGTCATCTGACTACAAACACTGGATTCTGTGATCTTGTTAGCAAATCTTTGTCCTGAGAGAGCTTTCTTTTTCTCTGTTTTGCAAATCTCTCTAACCTACGAAGGGATTGCATTTACAGTTTGCTTCATTAGCAAAGTATGATAAAATTATATAATTTTTCTCATCCATGTTATTCCATTGACAGTATAAATGCATTTTAGAAAGACACTTCTTTTTAATTTCTGGGAGTTATTTGCTTAATCTTAAGCTAAGCTATTAAGAAAAAAAGCAGTATGAAAATATGCAAATAAAGCAATAATGATGGTGAAAAAAACAGTTGAAGATGACAGAGAATCACTTTTGCAGAGATAATAGTGTGTATCTTAGAGGACGTAGCATTTGATCAAGACCTTACCTGAATGGAAAGGTAGAATTGAACAGAGAGAGAGAGCCCAGAAGGAAAGAATATTTTTGCTGTGGTTCATTGCCTTGAACCCATGCAGGAATTTAATTCCCAGAGTCTTATTAAGAGGGTCACGGACTATGGTGTTTGAAAGTAAGACCTTTAGGAAGTGATTAGATTAAGTCACAGAGCCCCATGATTGAATCCTGGTGCTTTATAAGAATAGGGAGGGGAAAAACACAGACACAGAGATATACATGTACTCCTGCCACGACATGATTTGGTCAAGGGGATCCTCAACAGAGCCTGCACCTTGCTGTTTGGACTTGTAACCTCCAGATGTGTGAGCCAAAGTAAGCTTACTCTTTATAAAGTAGCTTTCATCAGGTATTTTGTTGCAATAATGAAAAACTTACTGATACAATTTTAGATACAGAAAAGCAGCATAAGCAAAAGTTCCATGATACTAAAGTCTTACTTTATGCCTTATATTGAAATAATATACAACAAAAACTTCAGGGAATATGTTTTAATTATTAAAGTCCTAGAGGCCAGCAGTTGTATCAATAACTGTTACTTATTTTTTTCTCTGAAGTTTGTAGTTCAGAACCAGAAAATGTACAGGCTGACCCAGAAAATTATACCAGCCTTCTTGTTACATGGGAGAGACCTCGAGTTGTCTACGATACCATGATTGAGAAGTTTGCAGTTGTGTACCAGCAGTTGGAGGGAGAAGACCAAACCAAGCGTGAATTTTTGACAGATGGCTATCAAGATTTGGTAACTATAAGATTGATTGTTTTCATGTGTGATGACATTATAGATTGATTTCCAAGGTAAGAACTTATAAATGCTTGTGTATCATTACCCTTTTTTAGTTTTTTGATTCATCGTAACCAAATGGGGTACAACTTTGCATTTCTCTGGTTGTACACGAAGTAGTCACACCATTTGTGTAATCATACATGTACATAGGATAGTGATGTTTGTCTCATTCCACTATCTTTCTGTCCCCTGCTCACCATCCCTCATTTCCCTCTACACAATCCAATGTTCCTCCATTCTTCCCTTATCCCCTCCCCCCCAATTTTGTATCATCATCCATTTATCAGACAAAATTTTTGGTCTTTATTTTGGGGAGATTGGCTTATTTCACTTAGCATGATATTCTCCAACTCCATCCATTTACCTGCAAATGCCATAATTTGATTCTTCTTTATGGCTGAGTAATATTCCATTGTGTATATATATCACAGTTTATTCATTCATCTATTGAAGGGCATGGTATTGTTACCCTAGATTGCTTTAGACTTTCCTGGGGAAACAGAAGCTACACTAAATTATGTCATAATTACAATTAATTATAGGAAGACCGTGACTTCACACACAACCTTATGAGAATAGCTACATCCATGCAGAAGTCTTACTAACTGGAGACCATTTAGTGTGTCCCTCTCTACAAGTAAAATCACTTAGAGAACTGTTAACTACTCGGCTGAGACCTCACAGTGGTGGGTAGAATTTGGCTCAGAATCTTAGTGCCCTCTACATCATGTATCATTTCCTTGATCACACTGTTCCAGCACAGGAAAAATAGAGCAAGAAAAGGAAGTCCTTTCTTTACATCATATTTTTAGGTAACACATGAAGTGCTGATTGAGCCAGAACTTAGGGATGCTACAAGATAGGTAATTCTACCAAAAGATCCACCTGCTCCCTCCACCATGCACACTGATTAAAGAAAATAAAGTACAGATTCCTTAGGTGGCCTGAGCATCTTAGCATTCAGCGTTGCTTTCCTAGGGAAGTGTTGACCATAGACTGGGCGGGTTCACAAACCCTCGTCTGTTTGTGAATCAGGAAGCTGCCACTGCCGGAGAAAGGACACTGGACACCACATTCAAGCTGCTGGAGCCCTGCAAATCATGGGAGCCTGCATTTACACACAGTTGTTCTTGTTATCATGTTTAATATGTATGGACAAAGTAGATGGAATTTAACAACATTTTAGTTCAGCTGTCTAGAATCCAGAGATACTCAGACATGGGAAAATTATGGAATTTATGAGTAAATATTTGTATTTCGTAATTATATGAACAAAATAATAGTTCTGTTATTGCCTCGTGTGTATATGTGTGTGTATGCACACATATTTTACATATATATGCATATATATATTCAGGATAAAGAGATAACATTAGTTTATCAATGTATTTTTCATGTATTTCCTTATTTGCAAATACTGCATGCTTCTCTAAAATATTAATTTTTAGTTTATGGTTCTCATTTATGAATTTGGTTTCATTTTGTGAAACTCTCTAATACTAATTCTGGGAAATAAAAAAAGCTAAAAAGTGCCTGATTTCTCAATATCTTCGTAATTCACAAATATCACAAGGTCAACTTAACAGCATTACATAAGCTTTTCCTTTGATTGATAAAATGTATTCTCTATGAAAAATGAAAAAAGTTTTTTGGGACAACTATCTAATATGTGAGTCATCTAGAATAGCGCATTTGGATAATTACTAACATTTTTCTTTTAGGGTGCTATTCTCAATAATTTACTACCCAACATGAGTTATGTCCTTCAAATAGTAGCCATATGCACTAATGGCTTATATGGAAAATACAGTGACCAACTGATCGTCGACATGCCCGCCAATGATGCTGGTAAGTGCTTCCCTGAAATACCTTTATATATTCTAAATAAAAATGAGGCTGTTTTAATTACTAAACACGTTGGTGCTTTCTTCTGACTTTATATTCTTTTGGCCAAAGAGCAAAATAATATTCTCATAATTCTGGATCACCAGGTAATTTTGTGAGGCATGAGACTGTTTCTCATTCAGCAGATCTTGTGCAAGACACTCAGTAAATAGCTTCTTAATATTAAAGTTTTCCATTTGTAGAATAAGAATAACAAGCCGACTTATAATGTTTTGTAATTGTCATCAAATGCAAATTGCCATATGAATATTTAGACTTTTATATTGGATAATTAAGAACTGGTTTCATTGGTGTTCATTTCCTTTTTCAGCTCCCAAAGTACTTTGTAGTAAGTATGTGCATGATCCTAAGATCATGTGAGGCATTTGAAACTTCTGTACAAAGCATCTCGATGGTTTACCTTAGATATTTTTATCTGTATTTTACAATTTGGTATGGGGTGCTTTTTTCTTAGTTGATTTGCCCTACTATTTCACCTAAACAAAACAAACAAAAATTGTTTCTGGTTGTGTTTTATTTGCATGTGTCTTTTCTAAAAATTATGGGGAAATATTTTGATTTCAAAGCATATGCAATAACTGAATCAAGTGCTGGCTATCATAATTTGACCATTTAAAAATTTACATACTTTTCCTTTCATCAGAATAAGCAGTTTTCAAGTATTAGAATTAAAGTGTGTATATTTGTGTATGTATGTATAAACATGTATACATTCATATGTATGCATATATGTGTAAATATTCTTTAATCCTCCCTATCATAAAGCTACTCATTAAAACATTTACAAGTTATCATGTAAATGAATAGTTACAAATTTTATGAATGGTACTGTATTTCAGTTTTATGCACAGAAGGAAAACTGATGTGCACTGCTTTACCTTTGCTGTCTAAATGCTGTAGCAGGGACTTTAATCCAACAGGAGCTTAAATAAAGTACGTGATCATTGGTCACCTTGCCAGAGTTGTTCTAACTAGTTTGCTTTTTTAGTTGGAGAATATGTGCAAGGACATTAAATGTTATGATTGGTGTTTTTCCAAACCACAGACTTCAACCCCAGCCAACATATCTCTTCTTGTTATTGATAGCTAATGATTATTAGTACAATCATGATGGCAATATAATGTCTATTATGGCCTGCCTCATGACCATCTTTGCTATTGCCTTTATTTTGCATTGTTTTTCAAAATCCTGTTAGTTTTAAATGGAAGGGGAGCTCTAGATCTTATAAGAGGTGAGTGTCAAAGTATCTGACTGCGGTTTAATTCTACCATATCATGCCACCACCACATTGAATGGCAACACTACCCAAAGTCCCCCATGTTAATCTACCCAGAAAACAATACCATTAGCACCACAACATTGACTATGATAGCCAATACTCCATGCAAATAATAAAAAGATAGCCTATGAAAATCTCCTTTACCCTTATTTGCACATTTTACTATGAATTCTGTTGAAGGTATTCACCTCATTTTATTTGCTTGGATTCACATGCTGCTCTAGTTTCTGTACATAAAACAATTTTCTGGGAATTTATAAAAATTAATTACTTTAGACTATACTTATTTACTCTAGACACTCTGCCAGAATTTTCAACTGTGTGAATATTTTTGTTCTTTTTTATTTTTGAAAAGCTTATTGCATATGAAAAATAGATCAAACGTATATTTCCTACAGAAGTAATTTTTGAGTGAATTTTTTTGACTAAGTCTATGTTGGCATAAAGATTAACACTGTTATATCATTTGTAGTATTTTTACTTTGTACAAATAAAAATGTTCTAACTTAATTTCTATTTATTCAAAGGATCGAGACACTAATGAACATTGTTATAATGAGATGCTAGCTTGGACACACCATTTGATCTCCGTGGATGCCTTATTTCCCTTTAAAGCATTTTTATAGTAATTATGTTTTAATGAAAGATGTTATTTGATGTGATGTTTAGAAATGATATGCCTCTTAAAAGCCCAGGCTTACAAACTTACATAGGCTATTCCCTAACTACTCCTATCAAAAAAATCCTTCATTAGTTATTCCACTTCACCCAAAGTCTGGGATTTCTCTTTTCTTAATAAAGAAAATATTAGTTATCTTAGAATTTATCCTTTTTGATTTTTAAGGCTGCAGTAGCATTTCAATCTAGATATATATATCAGTATGGAACTGGATTACCTTAAATACTGTTTCTATGGTAGACAGCACAGTAAACAACATCAGTCTTGACAGCAACATTACCTTCACATTTGGTAAAAACAGATTTGGTGCCCACAAGATTAGTCAATTTTATAATGTGTGTCACTAATATAGCAACTTGTGAGTGCTGACTGTTTTATAGTTTTTATTAGTACTATTTCATTCTGTTAATCTTTATGTTCATTACATTTGTTATATTATCTTATTCAATTATTCTGTTATTTTTGTTTTCTAAATCTGTAGTGCTCATTACTTTTGCTAAAAAGAAATAGCAGAAATAATTTATAATTGCTCTCATTCTTTCATAGATTTCATATACTTTAATCAGTATCTTTAAAGGAAAACTCAGTTTTCAAAACTGTGCATTGAACTTGTTAATATGATTAAATCATGCACTTAAACTGTTAATTTGATTACTTTGTACATCTTAATCATACTTGTTACTGTGTACAACAGTATCACCATAAACAGGCATCCAGTATTATTTCGAATTACTATTCTAAAATAAATGAATAAATTCATGTTCAGAAACTAATTTCAATTCTTCAACAAACCCTTTTTAATATTAAGAAGACATGTATACTCTTTTGAAAGACATTTTAGAAAATTACACTTGTGAATGAGTAATTCATAAAATATATTTATCTCATTGTAACTAAGATAATTGTGTTCATTCCTCTGCTATAATGTAGATGATTTATTTATAAAGGACATTATTTAAATATATGTTCTGGGGTCTTGATAACTATATGAGTTTCATTTAAATGCATGATGAAATTAAACCAACATTTTCCCATATTACTGTGTGTTTTTCAGTTGTATACGGTTGTCTTGTCAAATCACAATACATGTGTCCTTACTCTACCGACACCACCCAATGCTATTGATGTTATTATATAATGATATTTAAAATCATAGTTTGAAGCAATTGCAGTCCTCATTGCTTTTACTTTTTACACTGTGAAACTTGGCTTACTATCAAATAATTAAATAAGCTTTGCTTATCAACATACATCAGTGTTACTTTTTTATGTCATGTCATATTAATGTTTCCTAATGTACTACTCTTTTTTTTAATTTTTAGAGACTCATTTTGATTCATTGTACACAAATGGGGTATAAATTTTTATTTCTATGGTTGTGCATGATGTACATTCATACCATACATGTTAATCATACATGTACATAGGGTAATGATGTCTGTCTCATTCCACCATTTTTCGTACCCCCATCTCCCCCCCATTTCCCTCTTCATAATCAAAAGTTCCTCCATTCTTCTCTCATCCCCATCCCCCCAACCAGATTTTATATCATCATCCACTTATCAGGGAAAACATTCGGCCATTTTTGGGGGGATTGGCGCATTTCATTTAAACTCCAATTCCATCTATATGTCTGCAAATGACATAATATTATTCTTCTTTATGGCTGAATAGTACTCTATTGTGTATATATACCATAACTTCTTTATCCATTCATCTGTTGAAAGGCATCTAGGTTGGTTCCATAGTCTAGCTATTGTGAATTGAACTGCTATAAACATTGATGTGGCTGTGTTACTGTAGTATGCTAATTTTAAGTCCTTTGGGTATAAACCGAGGAGTGGGATAACTGGGTTAAAAGGTGGATCCATTCCAAGTTTTCTAAGGAATCTCCACACTGCTTTCCAGAGTATTTGCACCAATTTGCAACTCTATTAGCAATGTAAAAGTGTGCCTTTTTCCCCACAGCCATGCCAACATCTAGTATTGTTTGTGTTCTTGATAATAGCCATTCTAATTGGAATAAGGTGAAATCTTAGAGTTGTTTTAATTTGCATTTCTCTAATTACTAGAGATGTTGAACACTTTTTTATATATTTATTAATCACCTATACATCCTCTTCTGTAAAGTGTCTGTCCAGATCCTTGGCCCATTTATTGATTGGGTTCTTTGTATTTTTGGTATAAAGTTTTGTAAATTCTTTATAAATTCTGGAGATTAGTGTTCTGTCTGAAGTGCATGTGGCAAAGATTTTCTCCCACTCTGTAGGCTCTCTTTTCGCATTATTGACTATATCCTTTGCTGAGAAAAAGCTTTTTAGTTTGAGTCCATCCCATGTATTGATTCTTGCTTTGATTTCTTGTGCTTTGGAAGTCTTGTTAAGGAAGTCTGATCCTAAGCCAACCTGATGAAGATTTGGGCCTACTTTGTCTTCTGTTTGGTGCAGGGTCTCTGGTCTAATGTACTACTCTTAAAAGAAATTAAGATTATATGTGCCCTAGACAAACTCTGAATAAGTCAACAGCTTTTGGTCACTTAGTACCCAAATATGAATTTTAAGTGTTTACTGGAAAAAAAAAAAAAAAACAGCCATGGATAGTGTTCACCATCAGACATTTTCTTTAGCCTCCAGGAGTCTATTTAGCTAAAGTGAAAATGTTCTGTAAAACAGTATAATATTAAACTCTTTATTATAGTCTGAGGCAGAACAGTGGTTACTGAAATATCAGTTATTATTTGTGAGGAAACTGCAGGAGAGGGGAAGTCCAGTATGAGACCTGCTACCAATCTGCAGAGCTGGACCTCAGGTCTAGGGTATAGTGTCTTAAACTCTCAGATCCAGATCTGTGATTTCACAACATTGTTCTGAAGAAGCTCAACAAAAGTCTTCTGGATCTGGGGAGTGGAAGTGTTGAAGAGTTCCCAGGAGACCTCAGAATTGCAGTATGGTTCAAACGATGTTCCAATGATCTGAGTCCATTTGGAAACTGGAATGAAGATCCTTCAAAGTTAGGTTATATTTACCACTACAAAGTCACCTGCCATTGGGGTGATCACTCCTGAGAGTGTCATGGAACCAAGAGGATCTCAGAGGGTTGCTTATGCCTAAATCTGCAAACCTGTGTTAGTCAGCTTTTTGTTGCTGTGGCCAAAATATCTGACAAGAATAACTCAGAGGAGGAAAGGTTTATTTTGGTTTGTGGTTTCAGAGGTTCTAATTCACAGTGAGAGGGCTCCATTGCTTTGGGGTCTGAGGTGATGCAGAACATCATGGCAGAAGGACATGGTGGAGGAAAGCTGCTCAGCTCATGGCAGCAAGGAAGCAAAAAGAGAAAGAGGCTGGAAAAAGAGAAGCCCTTCCAGGGCACACCTCCAGTGACCCACTCCCAGGAGCTATCAGTGGATTCATCCTCTGATGAAGTCAGCCCTCGAGATCCAATCATTACTAAAAGCTCCACCTCGGTATGCATGAGACTTTGGGGGGACATTCCAGATCAAAACTATAAGAAGGGCCAAAGCTTCAAAGGGTTCAAGGAAATTTTCTTAATCCTTAATTGAAGTAAGCTACAAACTCAAAGATAGCAGAAGTCATTGGGACTCTTTAGGGAATATGAGTGGATTAAAATCCTGCATTTTAATTTGTAGGAACCAAAATCCATATACTTACTTATGCTGTGGTAAGAGGGTAAAAATGGGTCAAGTGCAATACACAGTGAGACTATTGAAAGAAAAGGAAATTAATATCAGTGTGATAATTAAACATACCTCACTCTGACTCTGACAATTAAAAAAGAAAATTACCTTTGCTCATTAAAAATATGTAGTCAGGTGAAGTCAGGCCATTTTAAATTTTAAAACATGTCGTGCCTGCTGAAAGGAATGTAAAATTATTGAGATTATTTTCTGCAGCCTCTTAAACAGAGAAAACTCCATATGTAACACTAACAAGTATTTAATTATTAGTCTTCCTTACTAGCATTAAAATATTTCAAAGGTACATGAAGAGTGTTTCTATTGTGAAGTAGTTTTGGTAAAATTAGGTCTGTCTTGTGTGCTGAATTTGGACATTTTTACATGCATGAACTTCTCTAGGTGTAGCTTTTAGAAGATCAGAATGGAGAATATTTCTGTCACGGTTTAGTTGCCTATTATTGTTAAATTCACATCTGTTGATTTTTCTTGATGGTTACAAAGATACAGTGGTTGAGACTATTGAAATCATTTCAGTTTGAGAGGATTAAGAATATAGATCATGAACCAATTAAATAAATTAAATAGAAGGTAGACCAGTAGAGTAGAGGAAGGAGATTGGGGGAGGGCGGGGGGATGAAAGGGAAAAAGGAGGTAATGGGGACAGAAATGGAGCAAACTAAATTCAGAGCATGTATGATTATATAAAAAAAAACCAACTAATTATGCATAACTCTAATGCACTAATAAAATCATAAAAAAGAATGAAGAGTATAAAAATATAGTGTGGGGAAAGGATTTTGTAGGGACAAATAAGGGAAAAAAGAGTAAGTAAGTTTCTAAGCTCTTTCTTGGTCAGTTTAACAAGCAAAAATTGAGAATTATAAATGATTGACTCTCGCTAATATTTTCACTTTTGTAGCACAGAAAGTTGTTCAGGGTAAGTAACTTTACAGTAACTAAATTGGCAAGAATATTAACTTTACCTAAATCTTGGGAACTTGGTGCACTTAGATTTTACTTGAATTCTCTTCTAAATATAATTCATGCATGTAACTATATTTTTACCTGTATTTTTATTAACATCTAGAAGTTTTCTGATAAAAAGGAACTCAGGAAACTCTGTGTTGGAAAACAAGCCTGGGTATGAGAAATATTTAATGTTAGTTCAATTTTTCCTTGAACTTTCTGCAGAATATGCATTTCCTTTGAGGACGGGTAAAGACATAAATCAGAACATAAGCAGTGTTGTGAGAATGCAGAGCGTAAACTTTGGAGATGATGTGATACTCAATGAAAGCATACGTATAAGAACAGCATCATTATGATAATGCTCAAGCCCTCAGTTACTCTGAAATGAGCTCGGATGAAAACTTCAGAAATTTTCTCTGAATCCTAGTAATTTGGTGGCATGGCTAGATTCCTTATTGGAGGGAGAGAATCAGCTCTTCTTTTTTCTAACATTTGCTGATGGTCTTGCTTTAGCTGAGAGATCCATGTGCTAGAATTTGATTCTGGTTGGTTGGGAAAAACAGACTTGAGTGGAACTGCTTATTGAAATCTTTGTATACACAGCACTAGCAGAGTTTCCTGGGGAGAAGGTACTAGAAGCATTCTGCTCATTGCTTCTAGCTGCCAACCTCGGCTGGAACTGGGAAAACACTGTCCATTTTATCTGCTAGAAGCACACTATGTACAAAAAAGCATGAGTCCAAATTCAAGAGTGCAAAAGAATTATTTGACCATCAGTCAGAAGAACTTAAGAGGAAGAGGAAGCCAAATAAGAAAACAAATCCTGAGAGTTCTCCAGAAAATCCCTGGCATTTCCCCAACTGCTTTTATCAGCCCTGCTAAGGACAAAAGTAGCTGAACTGATGAAAAGTTCCTGGAATTTCTTTACACTTAGTTCTAACAGTCTCATTGTCCTCTCTTTCCTTCTGCATTTCTGTAAGTCTTGGGGGGTAATAGTGCAAGAGAAAGATCAGGGTTTTGAATCCAGTTACATATAAGTTTATGTAGAATTATATTATGTAGTGTTCTGTAGTGTTGAAAACTGAAATTGAAATTTGTATTCATTTTGAAAGTCCTTACTTTCAAAGCTAACATTAATCTTTGTTTCCCCCCCTTTTCATCCACAAGGCTGAAAGACTTTAATATAAATTTTAATAACTTTGTTTTTAATTTTGTAGAATTTGACCTTTTTCCTGAACTAATTGGAACTGAAGAAATAATCAAGGTATCATAGCTATTTATATTCAAATATTTTAAAATTAAAGTTGATTTTGAACTGTTATTTAGATACTGTTGCATTAATTAAATTTAATGTTACATTGTGTATTGTTTGTTAAGTCATTGGCTAAGTTTAATAATCATGTAATTATATGCATGATTCTTTTATGAAAAAATTAGAAGATGCTTTGATCAACTTAATGCCAAAAAAGAGATCTGAAATTTTTGATGATAATGAAATAAAACAATGAACTTTAAAAACAATGATAGCTGTGAGATATAGCTCTAAATCAGAAATTTTCACTTCTCAAACTTGTCTAAAATGCAAAAAAGTATTTTATTAGTTCTTAATATTGATAGTTTATTTGTAAATAACTTAACCAGTGATGGGTAAAGTCCTAATAAATATGAACCAAATTATGAATTGTATGTATATTTTGCCCATTTAATTAGATTATTTGTATTCAGACTATTTAGTAATTGTTTCTAGCACAATGTCCTCCAAGGAAATGTGGTTATTTGAGAATATCTGCAAATGTTAACAATATCATAATTGTAAAATGAGAGACAATGATTGTTCAATGAATTTTGTATTTCATCCTAAGCCCAAATGTGCTCTTCATAACTGAAACTCTATGTTCAATCCCGATGCTACTGTTGAAGACATTATGAATGTGGGCAAATGTGCATATTGTTTAGGAGCTGATAAAGGGTGACAGCTAATGCAATTATATAGCAATGATTTGCTGTTAGGTTGTATGTTCATAGGTGCAGTTACCTCAATAATTTATGTATCTTATGGGCATTCTCTCTTACAAGAGATTGTTTTACCAAACAACCAGTCCTCCTTCCAACAGGAGTTTTCAAAATTCAGCTAAAGTATCTTGTGTGTATGTATGGTACACGCCAGTGCAGAGGCATGTGGATATGCATGTGCCTAAGAATGATCAAGAGAATCAAATCAAATCAAATCAAAAAAGGGAAAAGTAAATTATTTTCATGCTGTGTTGTCAATTCAACTTGTTCCAATTCACTGAAGCAAGCCCTTGTTCCAGCGATTGGTGTCATTTAGTAAATGATATTCTGTTTAGAGTTCTATCTCATATGAAATGTAATGCACATCATGAACTTTTTAGACAGAATCAAGGAATGATCAATTATTTTTCATGGTAACTCCCATTATCAGAATTCCATATTTATTTTTCAATTGATAGTACCACAATAGCTGCCTTTAGCATAAGGTTACAAAAGTTTCTTGAAAATTTCTGATGTTAATTACTGGTAAATTACTATATAAAACTGTAATTTCTCTTCTAGTATAACATTTAGCTTTGTGAACAGGCTAGAAATGTGACTTGGTTTACCTTTACTTCTGTCTTAACACTGTAGATTGGAAATAGCAGTGGCCACGTACATCAAGGTACTTCGGGTGTCACAGTTACATACATTGCAGACATAAGCAGATCTTCCTGTTAGAAAGGAAAGTGATGGTGTTTTCATGTTGCTTCCTGTATGCTGGCTTGTTGTAGTTAAAGAAAGGTTCTTGAGAAGGAAGAAAGGAAATAACTTGGCATTTCAGCCCAGGTCCCAATGAGAAACAGATGCCACATTCAAATAGGCACTGAGGTTAGTTTCACAAAAAGCCTGTTCACAGACATGAGGGAAGGGTTAGTGGAATCCAACAGGGAATGATCTATACACTTGGGCTACTGATAGCAGGGACTCATGACTGCACTAAGCCTGAAAAGCAAGAAGAAGGTGTGGAGAGAGCCCAGCAGATGTTGGGGCCTTGGTAGTGGGACAGAGCTATTGGTGACCAGGCAGGAAAAGCCTCCTGGGATATAACCCCACCTACCTACCTCCTGCCATCTACCTCCTGGCAGAGTGGAATGGAGATATGGAGAATATGCAGCATGTTGCAGGAGATACCTCTAAGAGGGAAGAATAGAATAAAAAAATTATCTTCACTTGTGGGAGAAGGGCTGTGACCTAGAAGAGAAAAAAGTTATTTTTGACAGCTATGACATTTATGAAGCTCTACCATAGCGGCACTGCCCAGAGAAGCAGCAACTCACATTCTTTAAAAGACCAAGCCAAATACATTGGCACTATTGAGGGAGAGGGAGCCATAAATGAGGATTTAGCATGAGGGGAACAGGAGCAGTCGTTAGTAAACTTGGGAAAATGGTATATTTCATGCTCTTGAAGTTAGCTATTGTAATAAAGGGTTAAATTGGAACAGAACCATGTCAGTCATTATATGTTTTCCTGGAGCATGATTCTGAGATAGGATGAAAATGCTGCTAAATGCATCTACTATTTACTTCCATTACTTCAGGCAGGAATGATTGACAAAGATTGGCAAATAAGAGAAATGTATCTTGTTTTTAGGCCTGGAATATGGAAATGAATAGTTTTAGGGATATTCCTTAGATCCTCTATAAATAGCAATGTATGCCTTTGAAAAAAATAGTACCTCCAGCATGATCAAGTCTTTAAAATTTATACAAATGGAAGCTATGAATGATTGCAGGGATGATGATACAGATCAAAACCACAATAGAAGAGAGATTCACAACACCATAAGAACTTACAGTAAAGACTACCAATTAAAATATTTGTGGTCAAGTATATATGAAATAATCATGGAGCATGAATGATATATCTTTTTGAAATGCTAACAGGGTACTGTGACCTCAGAGATAAACAAGACTTGGTAAATAGTCTGTCACCTACATCAGATTACAAGAGGACTATCTGACTGTACCTCATAAAGTTTAAAATCTAGGAAAAAAAATTGAAGTCTGTGCATGGGTTTGTATGTAGTCCCCCTCCAAGAACATGTAACAGATGAAGGAGATGAGTAGCTTTGTTTTAGTAAAAATTCTGTGGAAATCTACAAAGCTTTGGTGGATATGATAAAGTGTGTTTATATGGGATTGTAAGCAAATCTCTATGGACCATATGGTTAAAAGAGATGGCATGTTCAGGGTGAGAGATATAGGTTTAGCTTCATTTTGCTGCATATGGATTCCAGTTTCCCCAGCACCATTTGTTGAAGAGGCTATCTTTTCTCCATTGTATGTTTTTGGCTCCTTTGTCAAGTATGAGATACCTGTATTTATGTGGGTTTGTCTCTGTGTCCTCTATTCTGTACCATTGATCTACCTGTCTATTTTGGTGCCAATACCATGCTGTTTTTGTTACTATTGCTCTGTATTATAGTTGAAGGTCCAGTATTGTGATACCCCCTGCTTCACTCTTCTTGCTAAGAATAGCTAATTAAGAAGAGAAAGAGAAAGATAAAATGATAAGCATAATTCAGGGGTTTCCTTTATTTTCCTTTTAAATAGGAGAGACTTGAACTCATTTAAACTGATGAGAATGATCAGTTTGGTAATTTGAGAAAACTCAAAATAGTGGTAAATACTCAAGTGTGATGTCTAAAGAGATAGCAGATACATTTTAATATCAGGTGTAGGAATTAGCCTTGAAAAGTAAGGGAAGCAGCATCTCAGCTGCAGCAGATTGGCAGGGACAGGACGGACCTTGTTGATCCATGATTTTAGTGTTAGGATTTTAGTGATGTTTGTTGGCTGCTGTTTTCTCTATAGAGTAAACAGAGAGGCCATCTGGTGAGACTGAGGGAAGGGCTAGGAAAAAGAAAGTTCAAATAGAGTTTTGATAGAGGTTAATATTGTGGAGTGACCACAGAGAAGTAAGCAAATACTCAGATTTGCAAATACAATGAGGAAGAGTTTGGAAACTCCACACTGCTAAGTGTACCACTGATCCTCAGCAAAACTCTGGATCCAATTATAAAACAAAAGTCTGTGAGATCCTTTAAGGAGAGAAGAGATAACTGACACCACCAGATTTTCACCCAAAGCAAATCAAGGCAAAGTTTTCTTATTTTCTTTCGCATTAATGGTTTAGGCTTGTAGATGAGGGGGGTGTTTTTTCAGGAAATTGGTAAAATTCCACAGGTTGTCCTTGTGAACAAGGTTATTAAACAGAATGAAAATTCTATACAGAAATACTGAACACTAGTAAGGAAATTTCAGTTCACGTATGGCATTCATACCTCAGAAAATACTATACAACTTACCAAATAATGAAGCAGTCATTAAGCCTGGAAGCCTGTTTCATATAGTGCAGCTTTGCACATACGTCAGACACATGCCCACAGCACACACGTTCAAGTGCTTTCTGCTGATACTGGTCAAGCTCTCATTGACTGGTGCGTATTTGTTTTGTTTTGTTTTTCTTCTTCTTTTAAGAAATATGGCCATAAAATCTAATATGTAACAATTTTAACAATTTTTGAAGTACATAGAGATTATACCAAATAGTATTCCACATGAACTAAAAAATATCATCCCTGGTGATTTACTTTTCAAAAATATGACAAAACATAACATTCCCAATTTTATATACAAACACAGACACACGCACACACACACAGCATGAGTCTTGATTGACTTCTAGCCAAAACACTCCAGGGCCATTACACTAACTAAGCATACAGCAAAGACTTGGCCTTCTGAATGGTCATTGTAAAAGGAAACAGAAAATCGAGTAACTTGTACTAGAATTATATTTTGATGAGTTGCCTTTAAAATATCTGGTTACATCTTAAGTGTAAAATATTAAAACAAAAGGAAAACAAAACCACCTCTTTCCATCCTAAGTGTTCCTCCTAAGATGATTGAAAAACTGATTTATTGTGAATATACACAATATTCTTAATGTTTAATTATTTTGATCTTTGAAACATAGATTCAATGCCATTTTATAAGAAAACTAGTTGCTATTTAGCTTGCTGCCCAATTAACTGAACAAAAAAAAAGTTAGAAATAAGAAAATAAATACCATATTAAATAAAACTTTCAAAATATAAATACAACTACTAAGAGTCTTCCCTTTTAAAGTTCTACTATCTATTAGTTTAGCTCCCTCATTCCATACCATTAAAATAAAATCAGCTGCTGTAACTAATGGGTGTTCATTAAATTTAATTACTTTCTGTAGAGGATGGATGGTAATGAGTATAGGGCAGAGGCATGGTGGATAGGATAGGATAGGATAGGATAGAATAGAATAGAATAGAATAGAATAGAATAGAATATGTGTTTTATGAGGGGAAAATTGCCCAAGATCCCACAAGTGTTGATTAGCAGTAAAATGTGTTATTAGGATTTCATTTCTTTCTTCTTATATGCCATGAAATCTTGTTTGCTTTTTAAAGGTAGAAGAAGGAGGAAAGGACACTGAAGAAGAAACTGTGGTGAATCCTGGTAGAGACAGTTCCACAAACCAAATAAGGAAAAAGGAACCCCAAACTTCGACCACAACACACTATAATCACATAGGGACCAAGTATAATGAGGCCAAGACCAACCGAGCTCCAACAAGAGGAAGCGAATTTTCTAGAAAGAGTGATATTCCCAAGGTGTCTTTCTATTCCACTTCCCAACCAGTTGCTGAATTAGCCACAGATGAAGATGTTTCCTTGACTCCTCAGACTGCGACTGAGCTGCCACTGCGTACTGTGGAAGGTACTTCAACTTCTTTAAATGATGGCTCTGAGACTGTTCTTAGATTTCCACAGGTAAACTTGTCTGGGACTGCAGAATCTTTAAATGCTATTTCTATAACAGATTTTCAAGAGGTGTCTACTGATATCAGCGAGGAGGACAGTTTTTTGACCAGTTTCAAGTTTGATACTGGAGGAGATGATTCTTCAGGCTCCAGTCCTGCAACCTCTGCTCTGCCCTTTGCCTCTGAGAACATATCCCATGGGTACGTATTTTCTTCAGAAAGCCCAGAGGCAATCACATATGACATCCTTAAACCAGAAACTTCAAAAAATGCTTCAGAAGATCCAGCTTCATCAGGCTCAGAAGAATCACTAAAGGATCCTTCCATTGATGGAAGTGTGTGGTTTCCTGGCTCCACCGATGTGTCAGCCCAGCCTGATGTTGGATCGGGTAAAGAGAGCTTCCTCCAGACTAATTACACAGAGATACATATTGATGAAACTGAGAAGACAACTGAGTCCTTTTCTCCAGGCCCTGTGGTGTCACAGAGTCCCTCGGTCACAGATATAGAAATGCCACATTATTCTACCTTTTCCTACCTCCCGACTGAGGTAACCCCTCATGCTTTCACTCCATCCTCCGGACAACAACATTCGGTCTCCACCATCAATGTTGTATACTCGCAGACAACTCAGCCAGTATATAATGGTGAGACACCTCTTCAACCTTCCTACAGTAGTGAAGTCTTTCCTCTAGTCACCCCTTTGTTGCTTGACAATCAGATCCTCAACACTACCCCTGCTGCTTCAAGTAGTGATTCGGCCTTGCATGCTACGCCTGTATTCCCCAGTGTCGATGTGTCATTTGAATCCATCCTGTCCTCCTATGACGGTGCACCTTTGCTTCCATTTTCCTCTGCTTCCTTCAGTAGTGAATTGTTTCGCCATCTGCATACAGTCTCTCAGATCCTTCCACAAGTTACTTCAGCTCCTGAGAGTGATAAGGTGTCCTTGCATGCTTCTCTGCCAGTGGCTGGGGGTGATGTGTTGTTAGAACCCAGCCTTGCTCAATATTCTGATGTGCTGTCACATCAGACCACTACTCATGCTGCTTCGGAGACATTGGAATTTAGTAGTGAATCTAGTGTCCTTTATAAAACGCTTATGTTTTCTCAAGTTGAACCATCCAGCAGTGATGTCATGGTGCATGCACGTTCTTCAGGGCCTGAACCTTCCTATGCCTTATCTAATAATGGGGGCTCCCAACACGTCTTCACTGTTTCTTACAGTACTGCAATACCTGTGCATGATTCTGTTGATGTATCTTATCAGGGTTCCTTATTTAGCAGCCCTAGCCATGTATTGATGCCTAAGTCTTCGTTAATAACCCCAACTGTATCATTACTGCAATCTACTCATGTCCTCTCTGGTGATGGGGAATGGTCTGGAGCCTCCTCTGATAGTGAATTTCTTTTACCTGACACAGATGGGCTGACAGCCCTTAACATTTCTTCACCTGTTTCTGTAGCTCAATTTACATATACAACATCTGTGTTTGGTGATGATAATAAGCTGCTTTCTAAGAGTGAAATAATGTATGGAAATGAGACTGAACTGCAAATTTCTTCTTTCAGTGAGATGGCTTACCATTCTGAAAGCACAGTCATGCCCAACATGCATGATAATGTCAATAAGTTGAATGTGCCTTTACAAGAAACCTCTGTTCCCACTTCTAGCATAAAAGGCATGCTTCCAGGGTCTCATGGTTATACTGCCACTAAGTTTTTTGATCATGAGATTAGTCAAGTTCCAGAAAATAACTTTCCAGTTCAACCTACACATACTGTATCTCAAGCATTTGGTGACACTTCACTTAAATCTGTGTTTAGTGCAAACTCTGAGCCAGCACCCTCTGACCCTGCTTCTAGTGAAATGTTATCTCCTTCAACTCAGCTTTTATTCTCTGAGACCTCATCTCCTTTTAATACTGAAGTATTGCTACAACCTTCCTTTCAGGCTTCTGATGTTGACACCTTGCTTAAAACTGCTCTTCCAGCTGTGCCTAGTGATCCAATATTGGTTGCAACCCCCACGGTTGATAAAGTTAGTTCTGCAATATTGCATCTCAAGGCAACAAATTCTGCTTCAAGGGAAAGCACGCTGCACTCTACATCTGTACCAGGTTTTGATGTATCGCCTTCTTCTAATATGCACTCTGCTTCACTTCAAGGTTTAACTGTGTCTTATACAAATGAGAAATATTTTGAAACAGTTTTGCTTAAAAGCAAAAGTTCCCAGCAAGAGGTACCTTCTTTGTACAATAATGATGAGTTATTCCAAACTGCTAATTTGGAGATTAACCAAACCTTCCCCCCAAAAGGAAGGCATGCATTTGCTACCCCTGTTTTATCGATTGATGACCCACCAAATACACTCATAAATAAACTTATATATTCTGATGAAGTCTTCACCTCCACCAAAAGTTCTATTACTGATGAGGTATTTGCTAGTACTTCAACACTTGTTTCTGATACACTTGTCTCATCTCATCATTCTGTTCCTTTAGGAAATGGGTACATTTTGGTTACAGCTGTTTCTCCCAACAGAGATGGTTCTGTGACCACAGCCAAGCTGCCGCTTCCTTCTAAAGCTTCTTCTAAACTGACCCATAATGCCAGATCTGATGCTGATTTAGTGGGTGGTGGTGAAGATGGTGATGTTGATTATGATGATGATGATGATGATTATGATGACAGAGATAGTGATGGTTTGTCCCTGAATAAGTGTATGTCATGCTTATCCTATAGAGAATCCCAGGAAAAGGTAATGAATGACTCAGACACCCAGGATAACAGTCTTGTGGATCAAAATAATCCAATCTTACATTCATTCTCTGAGAATTCTGAAGAAGAAAATAAAGTCACAGGTGTAACTTCAGACAGTAAAACAGGTGTGGACGGAAGTCCTGATAAATCACCACCAACCCATGTGCTAATCCACAAGCACAATGATGGAAAAGAGGATGTGGACATTCAGACTGGTAGTGCCCTGCTTCCTCTCAGCCCAGAATCTAAAGCATGGGCTGTTTTGACAAGTGATGAAGAGAGTGGCTCAGGGCAAGGGGCCTCAGATAGCCTTAATGATAATGAGACATCCACAGATTTCAGTTTTCCAGATGTTAATGAAAGAGATGCTGATGGGGTCCCAGAAGCAGGCGACTCAGAAATAACCCCTGGATCCCCATGGTCCTCAACACCATCTGCTACTAGTGGGCACTCAGAAGTGTTCAACAATTCAGAGGCAGGTTAGTTACGACCTAAAGGACAGACAGAGGTGTGGTGGTTTTATTGCTCTGAAAGTAAAATAGAAAAAGCATGGAAAAAGAGAAATTTGGTAAAACAGCAGATCATCTTTTAATCAAAACATCAACAAGTCAATTTACAGATTTTAAAGTATGGTTTATTCATTTTTCAAGTGAATTTTCAACACATTTTGATCCTTAATTTTTCTCCAAAATACATAAAGCAATTTTTATGTATTGTCAATATGTCTTATTCTACAGAAGCCTATTATGTGTGGGAGCAATTATGTGTGGATAATCCATTTTTAGTATATTGCTTTTAGAACAAGATCAGAATGTGCTGTTTTGAGATGATTTTGATTTTCATATTTACTTGTGTTCTAAAATAACTGTAAAACTAGTTCTATTGAATTATAAAATTTTATAATAGCATGATATAAGCACCTCTCTCTGATGTGCCCCATGTAAAGTAATCAGAAAAAAATGCACATCAATGTCAGTTTGTGGAGCTTTAAGAAGAAATACTCTTAAGTTTTGAAAGCTAACGATGAGTTTAAAAAAAAAAATTTAAATTCCTTTTAAGTTGCTGCTGAGTCCTTTAATGTTGCCTAAATTCCTAAAGAGGGCAGTATAAACCAACAAAATGCATTTTACTTTGTGCCTGCTGTTATATAACTTTCAAAGTTAAATAATAGATATTAATATGCACAGTATGTATAGGTATTGTATGACAAGATGTAAAACACTAGAACATTTTCTGGAGAGATGCATTTTGTTTGTTAATGTATTTTATGCAAATGGATTTATTGGCCAGATGTTTCTTAGAGCAGATGATTTACTGCATAAAAAATACAGATGTCTGCCTTAAATGCCAATGGAAAGAAAAGGAGGTTCAGTTCCTTAAGCACATGAAGAAGTAGTAGATAATTTCATTGAATTGATGATAAGAATTTTATAATTTGCTTTTATTAAATAATAAGGTATTTTTAAATTAACAATGAAAATATTTAAATTTTTAGTCAAAAGATAGGAGTATAATATTCTGCACTCTTATTGAATCAAAGTGAATATTTATAATCCAGGATACAGACCAAACTCATTATGATATTTTTCCTCTTCATTATTTTCATCCTTTGAATTAGTGTACTTTTCTTTCAGTGCAGCACCAATTAAAAGTTTGTATGTTTTGATAGAAGTTTTTCTGTAGTCTGACTTGTTAACTATTTAACATTGCTTTTCTGTTTAAATACATAAACTAATATGTGAGTGTGAATAATGAGTCCATAGGTTACTATTTTCATTAGTGTTGTCATATATATATGAATTGTTATCTGTCCTCAAATATAGTACTTGCTTTTTTTTTAATTTTATCAGATTTATTTAAAGAGAAATATTAGGAATCCATCAATTTTTTTCTTACTAGGTATTGACATGGATATGTTCTTGCTATATTATACTATCATAAAAAAACTATAGATATATATATGTTAAACCTCGAATTATTGACTTAATTGGCTATTCAATGAACAAATTAGATTTATTTATTAAGAATATGATCCCCCACTAATGAGGAAAAAATAATATGAATATAACATCCAGTATCACCAAATAATATAATTTATGAAGTAAATAAGATCTAACAAGACTATGGGAAATTCTTTCTTGTTTTTGAAGCTATATCTGTAAAAATCACATGTCATCCATCTGACTCACTGCTGCATATGTCCCTTAATCTGAGACTTACTATTCATGGTGTATTTTTAAGTTATAGAACATTTTTTAACATCTGTTGCTCAAAATAATATAAATGAGGCAAATATTAGTACCTGGTATTTATAAATGAGTAAACAGAGACCCAAAATACTTGATTAGGATTTAGTATTAGTATTCAGTATTCAGTATTAGTAATTAGTATTAGTATTAGTATTCATCCAGGTTGCATGAAGACTAAATACAAAAATTAGCCAAAAACCCTGAACACTAGTTTCTGTCTCTTAGAAACTGTGCTTCCATTATTGAGGACTATAAATTATACATGACACTTAAATTTTAATACCAAAATTATACTGTTATATTTGCATAACATTTTAAAATATTAATCTTAGTTCTTTATTTCCTAATGCCTACTAATAGATAATTACCATTTAGGGAGTTCATATACACTACTGAGCCACATCAAAGCATATATATTAGTTTCAACTAAATGAAAATTAAATCAATACAACAGGTTATTCCTCATTTCATTCTATAAAGTAACTAGTCAATGGTCTGTACTTTCATGTGGTATGCCATCTTGCATAAAGTACCTAGATTGCATAATATATAATTGCAGTACAATTTTCATGCTAATTCCTCAGTAAAAGAACTTAAGAACAGTTTTCCCAGAGAATTTATAAACAAAGTCTATATACAAGACTACATGTGTGTGCATGTGTGTATATAATGCTTGCATATAAATGTTATGCGTATTTGGTGTATATTACATGTTTTAAGTGTTATATAACCTCCACATATATCAAATATGATCAGACATATCTCATGAATATGTGTTCAAATACATCTATTATAAATGAGATATGTATTTTTCTATACATATACCCATGTACATATTGATATGCATATTTTTGGTAATCAAAGATCTGTGGGATTATATAAGCTCACATTATATATACATTAATCTACATCACTGATTCTCAAGTTTTATTGTGGATAAAATCACCTTGAGGACTTGTCAAAAATAATAATTTCTTTAGCTTTAACCATGAGTTTCAGATTAATAAGATTCGGTGTGGTTTCGGGGAGAGCACAAAATTTGTATTTGTAATAAGTTATAGGTCATACTGATACTGCTATTCTTGGGATCATAGTTAAGAGTGACTGATATGGATAATAGAATTAGCCACATATGTAATTACTAGGTATCAAGGACCTTGCTAAGTGGATTTTTTATTACCCAAAAACTTACTTTCCATTTAGGTAACAATAGTTATAATAGGAAAACTATGAAGATGACCATGTGTAAAACAAGATGCTGCTTTAATTTCATAAGAAATTTTCACTGCACTCACCAGATTATTTAGATGTTCAGATGAGTCTCCACACGATACATAATGGCCAGAGTCTGTGGTTAACCTAATCAAAATAGAAGCTTTGGCTTTTCTATGAGAATATTAACTATAGCACAGGGTTTGGTTGACTTACAATATTTTCACTTTTTATACAGTTGTATGATATGTAGTCACATTTTGGAATTCCACTTTTTTCTAACAGATGCACTTATAATTATGAAAACAAACATTTTGGGAAATATGGTGTCCATGTTCCTCTGATACATTTTCTGTCTGAGTGGATTTAATTCTTGGCCCTTTATGCCATCATCCCTAATTACAGAAGAAAACCATTATGTTCAATCTTAAGTTCTCTGTAGTTAGAATATATTTTAACACCATGTATGTCCATTTATATCAGCCTCAAATTTCTTACTCTTAATTATTTGCGATCAAATCAATTCCCTCTATCTTGGGTCACTAATAGTAGACTTGGTATAAAACATCAAATGTACCAACTGTGTAGGAAGCACTTAAACTTTGATGGGGAACCTAGATTTAATTCTTCCAAAAGTAGAAGAGATAAGGGCTCTTAATTTATAACATCAGCACACCAGGTTAGGACAGCTCTCCCAACTTCCTAAACAGCAGACAGGAAGGATCGTCACGGACACTAACACTTACAGTTCTGAAAGTCTTCTGGCAACTTGGATGGATATCTCAGTTGCAATGATTTTCAAAGTGATAGTTCAGTAATGGTTCCTGACTGAGCACAAAAATAGTCATTTGCCACATTTTAAAATTAACCCAAGGAATGTGTTCAGATTTTTTTTCATGATTTACACTTGCATATTTGAAATGACTCTCTTAGATATATATATATATATATATATATATATATATATATATATAT
>JAJEJO010003713.1:392143-463869 GCA_020662805.1 Glaucomys volans
TATATATATATATATATATATATATATATATACCTTCCATTCTTGTGCAATAAATAGTATTTCATTTTGATAGATGAAAACAGTGGATAAGAAAGACATTCAAAATTGCATTTAAAACCAACCCATATTTACAATTATTATAGTTTTCTGCATTGGAAGATTATCTTAATGTATAAAATGTTATTCTAAGATGTTTTCTTCATGAAATAGTAATTGCTCCAATTGTTTGCCTAATTACAAGATTAAATAATTCCTTAAGATTCATTTTAGAAAATCAAGATCATATACGAAGATCCAGTAAATATCTTTGTTTTTGTGATCATCTTTTTAAAATGGGTGGTTTTCTCATGTCCATACTTCTGTGCTCCCGTGAGCAAGCTTTCCTAGGCAGCATTAGGTGGACTTCTTGCTGTTGCACCCCTCCCTGGTGCTAATCTCTGCTGGGTTATCATGGTTTTTCAGCTCTATATCCTGCCTTACTTTTTAAATGTCCTTTTACTTAAATTGTCTTTTTCTTATAATAGTAGACATTCTTTACGTCAGAGTCAAAGTTTTAAGGTAAGTAACAGCAATGAAGGTTGTAGTTAATCCATTGAAAAGTGTTGTGACGGATCCTTTATCTTAAATGTCAACTCTCTCGATTTTCTCTGACTACAGAGGCCAGTAATAGTAGCCATGAGTCTCGTATTGGTCTAGCTGAGGGGTTGGAGTCTGAGAAGAAGGCGGTTATGCCCCTTGTGATCGTGTCTGCACTGACTTTCATCTGTCTAGTGGCTCTTGTGGGTATTTTCATCTACTGGAGGTAAGTCGAATGTCTCTTTTGGAAAATTTCATTCATAAAGCTGAGACTTTGCCTGTATATCGTCTGAAAGATCTTCAAAGTATATTTGAGAGAGCTGCCATTAATTTATTCAGGTAGCTATGAATAAGGCAAATTTGTGAATCCACAGACACAATAATTAAAGGGTCGATTGTTCTGTATACTTAAACTTATAAAGGTAAAATGGAAGAACTTTGACTTCAGTTAATATTTACTATGGTATTTTGATGGTTGCACTTTTATACTAACCTAATTAACATTCAGACGTTACTACAGCGTTTAACATAAACCCTTTTAGCAGATGTTGTAATCTAAAAGTTTTCATTTAAGAAGACAATTTTTGGATGTGGCAAAAATATTTTTAATAACAGTTTGTACAAGATACACATCAACTGCATACTGATGTAAAATGATAACCTGTGCGCAAAAGTAAAATTCAAGCAATTAAAATACAAATATAGGCAGGGAGTAAAGTTAATGAATTTATTAAAATGCATGGGCCTTTAAACTTATTCATAATTTGCTTCAAGGATAAAATATAGCTTCACTCTCATCAATAACCCATTAAAACCATTAAGAGATAGTGATAGTTGCACCCATCATAAGCTTCCCATCTGTAGCAAGCAGAACACAGAGCTAATTAGTGAATTTCCTAGGGATGTGATGTAAGTCAGAACAACTGTCTGTTGGAAGACAAGGACTTTGCAATGATATAAGCATTCATATCTGTAAATCAAGAAAGGTCTAGCTTAGCAGTTTATGTTCTTGTTTTAAAAGAGAATTTTGTTCAGATCTATAATTGATTCCTTTTTGTTTAGCAGGATCATTTTATAAATTCATATCACCACTTTTTGTGTGTGATCCCAAAATACATTCTCTAGATATTCATGTACTTGACTGTTTCCCATGCTTCTAATACTGTATAAACTACTATTGGAAAATGTAAAAAAAAAAAAAAAAAAAAAAGGTATGAGAGTCACCACTTTCAAGAAATGTATGTTTATTGAGAAAAAGAACTTTCTATGAAGAATTTATAAAACATTACACTAAAGTATATGATTAGCAACTGAAACCTAATGATGAGTGGTCAGAGAACAGAGGATCTTGATAGGCCAGAATGGGCAGGGTAAATGTCAGATAAAATGTAAGGCTGCAACCAGATAGGATTTGGGAAGTAGAGGAGAAGGGCACTCCAGGCAGGGGTACGGCAGACTTGAGGACCAGGAAGTGGGTAAGAGCTTGAAATGGTGAAGTCAGTGAAGCTTAACACATAGTTGTGTGTAGTTGGTCATTGGTCGGTCGGCTAAAGCAGGATGCTTTCATGACCCACTGTATTTCCTATCTGACTTCTTTTGGAGAACAGGGTAGAATTTGGACAATGGAGACCAGATCATATTTTGTTAACTTATGGGTTGGGAGTCCATTTTACCCATAAGGAGATGCAAACAAAGCTGCTTTCTTAAGTCTGTCCCAGGGATTCCTATAATTGACTGTCTCATTTTACAGACGATTCTGTGCTCAGCAGAGAGCTTTGAACATTGTACCCAGTCCATAAACATTTGTTCAGCAAGATTCATCTGATTGTATACCCATTTCTCATTGGATTTGTTGACCAAACTTCTTACCACATTTTGATATTATGTTTATTCAGATTGCTGGTTTTTATCTAAACTGATTTTCTCTGCCAAATCTTTTTTTTTTAATTAATGTAAAGTGATGTCAAATTATAAATAAGATGGAAGATAAATCAAATTCTCTTTCATGGTAAATAGTGCTAATGTGAAGTTCCAAAAAAGATGTCAGGTGGTTAGTAATTAAAATATTTAAGTAATTAAAATGAGTCTCTTGATCACTATTAATATTTCAAGTGTATTTTGTGCAATTTGAAAATCAGTGTCTTATTTGATATGACATGGAAAATTAAAATATGGAGTGGTTTTGATCTTCTATTAGTAATGGGTCATCTTATCTGCATTATGTGAGGAAAAGATAAAATTGCTAGTTGAAAATATACAAATTTGAACCTCACCAAATAGATATTTCTCTTTTCCTCACAAAGAGCGCTTTATATGCCTTGAGAAGAGAGTATAATAGTTTAAAAGGTGAGCAATTTTGGTGGCGTAGGTGTATATTTTTCTCTATAAATTGCTCTGATAAACTCATCACTCTTTGCCTACACATTTCAAAATTTGTTAAATATTGTTCAATATCTGTCTTCACTTTTGTTTAAAATTAATTCACTATAAAATGTAGATTTTTCAATCATTATACACTAGGGTTAATGTTGAATGACAGTAGTTCCTTCTCCAAGATATGTTGGAATTATTCAAATTCCAATGTAGATTCAGTTGTAAGTAATGCAACATGGAAACATTTTAGACCTCTGTGGAAAGGATGCAAATCTAATGACATACCAATAGCAGTATGAGAGTTACAGTCCTTTCGAGTTTTTCCAGTTCACATATTCACATATAAACACCTTTTAAAAATAGCTTCAATGAGATAAAACTAATAAAAAAGACACCTGTTTAACATGTACAATTCAATGATTTTAGTTATTTTATTATTTCCCTAATGACTGATAATGGTATTTCTGCATGTGCTTATTGGACATTTGTATGCTTCCTTGGGAGATGTTTGTTCAAATCCTTTTCTGTTTTTTAATTGGGTTATTTGTCTTTTTATTATTGACTTGTGAATATTTTTATATATTTTAGATACAAGTTCTTTATAAGTTATGTGACTTTCAATTATTTTTACCATTATTAGATGGTCTTCTCACCTTCCTGATGATATCTTTTAAAGTATCAAAGTTTGAATTTTGATAAAAGCCAATCCATCCATTTTTTTGTCATTGCTCATATCCTTGGTATCATATCTAAGAAGGTGTCACCTAAAATAAGGCCATAAAGATTTACTTTTATAATTTCTCCTAAGAAATTTTTTTCTGGTACTGGGATTAGCCCAGGGGTGCTTAAATACTAAGCCACATCCCCAGCCATTTTTTATATTTTATTTAGAGATACGGTCTCTCTGAGCTGTTTAGCTGCCCTGTCTCAGCCTCCCGAATGGCTGAGATTACAGCCGTGTGCCACTGCACCTGGGTCTCCTAAGAATTTCACAAAGAGGAAGGACTCGTATTTCCTAATTTCAAAGCTTATTGCAAAACTACAGCATATCAACAGAGCCTGGTACTGGCATAAGGAATAGACAAATATATCAATGAAGTAGAATTTAGAGTTCAGAAGTAAACTTACATTTATGATCAATGGATTTTAGACAAGTGTCCTAAGACCTCTCACCATTTGTTGAAAGGACAATTGGATATCCACGTGCAAAATTCAGGTTGTATCTTTGCCTTACATCATACAAAAAAATTTAACTGAAACAGGACCATAGACCTAAGAGTAAAAGCTAAAACCACAGAATTCTTAGAAGAAAATATTTAAACATTTTTTTCTAACCTGATTGTTTAGAAGAAAATTATCTCAAAGTGGTGAAAGAAATCTTCTCTTTCCTCTAACTTACCTAACTCAAGTGTTATCCTGCATTTTGTATGAACTTTGAGAGAAAACACATTTTAGCAGAAAGACAAAACAAATTACGGGTGATAAAATCTTCCTTGAATTTACTTTATGACCTTAGCCAAGTCACTTACCCACCTATGATTTAGTTCCCTCTTTCTGCCTGCCATCGGACTCTCTAGATCACCTTTAAGTTTGCAGTAAACTTCTTTAAGGGTTCTGTGAGTGAATGCAGCATCCTGAACATTGTTTCATATTTGTATAAGAACCCTGAGAAAAGGAATAATAATTACATATTTCTAGTTTTTAATTCTAAATACTGTGATGAAAAGGTGTAAATTAAATAATCGGATTACCATTGATTGATAGGACCTGTGTCTACAAGTTGAAAACAGTCATCACTTTTTCCACCGTGGCTGAGTGATAATTAGCAGGAGACACAGTTATCAACACTTAGCACATAGACGTGAAGACATTCACTGCACATTTAGAACAGATGGACTATAGATACTGTCTTGTCATATGTTAAATAATATGCTTTCAAAGTACTTTCCAGATGTTTTAAGGTATAATTTACATGAGCCAACCCACAAGCTTCTAAGAGGCAAAATAACTTCCACAGGGAAGGTTTTCAAAAAGTTCTTTTTAAATAAAAAAGAAAAGGGCAGATTTTGAGAGGTTTTTAGGAGTTAGAACCTATAAAATTCCAAAGTTGTATTCAGCAAAATAGCACATTATCAAATACAGAAAAAGAACTTTCCATCAATGCAGTTGTTTGGGCTGGGAGGAGTGGGAAGAAAAACAATGTGAATTCACTCTTGATCTTAAATTCAAATTTGTGGGTCCTTGGAAGTATCTACTTAGCCCAGAATGGAGGTCTCCTGGTGCCACACTGCCTTTTAAGTAGAATATCACTTCTCATATCAGACAACACTGTAAAGTATGTATTGCTTGGGTAAGCAATGTGCAGAAGCCCTTCATCCATAAATTAGCCTATGTGATTTTAATTTTTGCCATTTGCAAGCTTTTTGGTAAAATGTGGATGGCTCTTTGGGGGAATTAATGCCAAGTAATATGACTGGACTTCTAAAACCAACGAAGATTTAATCATATTGTCAAAAACAAATAGAGTTGGTGTTTATCCAGTTACTGAGATGAGCATTAGCAACATGTTAAGCCTCAATGCTAATATGTTTTAATTTACTCTTCATATTCTATCAGATGTTGCCTTTCTTCCTATTCTTTCAGAGTTATTGGCACATCCTTTGTCCATCTATCTCTCTCCATCCATCCATCCTTCTCTATCTATAAAGTTCATCTTTTCCTCCCAAGTGTTTTGACATTTCAAGTTATTTCATCCGAGGCTTAGGTAGGCAGGAGATTCTAGGATGCAGTTGAACAACATATTGTTGATGAGACTTATTTGATACTAAAAATACATATAATTGAACAAATTGAACTTCTGGCACTGTAGTAAGAATTGAGTTTACGCCAATCAAGAGACAGCCCTATATTTGAGAAAAATTTAGTAAGGATATAGGCATAAAACAAGTATATTATAAAATAATATACTAACTACTAATTAAAAAATATTTTAAATAATGTAGAATAACGTCCAAGAAATGAAGACCACTTTTGGATTGATTAGGTATATTTTTCAGAACAGTCTTTATGTAGATGAGTGTGAAGTTGGGCTGGGAGATGCAGGAAGAAAGTTTGCATGGGGTGCATTGGAAATAGAATCTGCTTGAGAAATGAGAGGCTGTTCCACATAGAAAATGCCTCTGAGCAGTCACAAAGGATGATACAGTTTGCCTGGTGTACTAGTGAGTGAGACATTTGGTCAGAAAGAGAATCATGTTTAAAGCAGGGAGGATAGACACTGAGTTACAAGAAAACAAGACAGGTCCATGATTTACCTTGTATCTGTGTTATTGGAGTACAAACTTCGAAGAGGAAAGCCAAAGAGGATGAGGACCATGGATAGGTAGAATTTAATGATGTAAATCTTGGATTCCCCAATCTAAAAATCTGTAAAATACAGATCTAGAGGCAATGGGTAAAAGTAGCAGGGACACAGATATCAACGGAAAGAGCCCTAGCAGGAGGCAAGAAGACCTACTCTTTGTGTGCAGCTTGGAAGAACTTAGGAAGGAATGGGTTTCGGGGAGTAGAAGTTATATCTACCAGCTAAAGACTTATAAAAAGTTAGCTTGTTCTTATGAAAGAAATTCAAACTGGACCTTAACCATAAACCAGGGAAACTGTTAAAGAGATTTTCATATCAACTGTAAATTGCACTAAATACTTTAAGATTCTTTTTTTTTTCCACCTGCTTGGGTAACTATATTTCAGGGCTATAAAAGGGCTTTTAATTCTCTGATCTTAAAATCATGTCCCAGTTTCAGTATTTCAATGTTGATGTGTCAGAACATGCTAACCATGGTTGCACAGAGAAGCCAAACTTCCTCTGTAGTTTCTGCTCCAGTCTGTCATTGGAGAGTTTCTTCATCATGGGACTTGCGGTTCTCATTTCTCCCCTTCCTATTCAGTCTGCTATTCTCCCCTTTCCTCCAGTACCACCTGCTGTCTCTGGCAGATATTCTTGTGTTCTCTTAATCTATGTCTTTCCCTCAGGTTTGATTATGGAAAGCTTACACAATCCCAGCAGAGGAATGATTTTTTGCTATGGAAATCATTGCTTTAGGTTTTTTTTTTTTCTCTTGCTTGTGACATTAAGATCACCAGCTATATGATTTTGCTACTTATTTGCTACCTATAGCATTTCATGGATTGAGCAAATACTTTTGGTATCTGTAACAGCATTGAGGACTAAAATGGCAATGATTAAGATAAAGTACCTTGTGTTTGGGGGCTTACTTTCTAATATGAGAGACCAACTATAAACATGCAAAACAAAATGAATACATAAATAATGGTACAAAGGGTTCCTCACTTGCGATGGTGGACTTTTTCATCATGATGGTGCAAAAGCAATACACATTCAGTAGAAACTGTAATACTTCAGATTTCAAATCTTGGTTGGGTTTTTTTTTTTTTTGTGTGTGTGTGTGTGTGGGCTAGCTATATACACAACTCTCTCTTAAGAAGCTGGACAGTGACACAGTTGGGACAGACACAGTGGCATAACTCCAGCTCTCCATCAGCCGCATGATCACAAAAATTACTGGTGCTCTTCAGCACACTGTGCTGCTAAGTTATGATGTTTGGTGGTTAGGTGTGTTAGATGCATTTTTGACTTACAGTATTTTCAACTCACAGTGAGTTTAACATGGAAGTAGAGGAACATCTGTATTTCGGTAAAATTAAGTGAACAAAAGGGCAAAAGGTAGTGACTTAGAGGGATGGGCTAACACTTTTAGTGAGCATGACCAGGTGCTCCCAGAGGAAATAGCATTTAGGCCAGTGCAAAAGTGATGGGAAGGAGACAGGCAGGCAGAGGGGGCAGGAAGAGTCAACACCCTGGGATGGAGCAAACGGGACTTCTTTGAGGAAGAAAGAGTACCAGTAGGCTGGATGAGGGAGTCATGGGAGATGAAGCTACTGAAGCTGGTATAGTGTAGGTTATGAAAAGACATATCCCTTGCTAAAATAATTGCATATCAGTTCAATTGCAATAAAGAGCCATTCCAGAATTTTATCCAGGGAACTTATTAAATGGAAAATTACTGAGGTTCAGATGTGTCACTACATAAGAACAAATGTTATCTTAGCACTTCTCAGGATATATTAGCTTAAAGATTTTTAAATGGAAAGTGAACTTGTAATCCCATCTACTCTGGAGGCTGAGGTAGACGAATGTCAAGTTCAAGGCCAGCCTGGATAACTTAGTGAGAACTTGCCTCAAAATTTAATAGAAGATTGCAGATGTAGCCCAGTGGTAGAGTGTTTGTATAGCATATTAAAGGCCCAGGATTTAATGCCCTGTTTCACTAAATAAACAAACAAGAGAGTGAGCCAGTCATGGCGGCATACCCTGATGCTCCCAGGTACTTGGCAGACTGAGGCAACATAGCAAGAGCTCATCATAAAAATTAATTAATTAACTAATTAAGAGAAATAAAGAAAAAAAGAAAGAAAGAAAGAAAAAATCTGGCTTTCTGTAAAATGGAAAGTGAGATTGGCATTGCATTTATACTCAAACAGATATTTATTTAAAGTGAACCATTCATGAATAATATTTCAAATAAACTAAACTCACATCAATGCCATTAGCATTTGAATTACCTAAATTTCTTAAATTAAGGACAATTTGCATTAGTTTATAGCAGCAGTTGGTTCTTTGCTCTTCTCAATAGTTCATAGTGTGCTTGTACCAGATGTTACTCTTATTATCTGAATGCAAATAGATTTTGGTGATGTTATAGGTCATCTTGTCATTGATTCCAAATATATTCATCCTCAAAACCCTCATCAAGACTAGCATCTTTTGGAAATAAAATCACCTTTGTTTTCAGCTTTGTGCTTATTATTTCCCCACTTAAGTTCTGCCATTCCTGCCTTCTCAGATAGTGTAGAGTTGCCTTCCTTTGTCATCAAAGGTCACCTACCTTATGAAATTTCATTTCTACATGATCATGGATTGCTCAGAAGGACATGGTCTCTTAAATGTTGAAGACAGATTTGGACATTCTTCTCCACTCTGGTCCTGTCCAGACTTTGGGTTCTAGCAATAGTGGGAGAATTAGGTGGTAGAGCATTGATGTTTCCTATATCAGCGAAGAACTATTTGGTTCCAACTACACTTCAGATGCCATTTCTGCTTTCAGCACATCTGGTATCTGCTTGATCTTCTGAATCTGGTACAGGTAAAACTGAGATACGTTTGGATATTTATATTTAGTCCTTTAATGTCTTGAGTTTTATTAAAACATGTAGAACCAGCAATTGCTACTCTGGGTATATGTCTGCCTTTTTTTTTTTTTCATCTGGATACTTCCATAATGATTTTCAAGAAGCTCAAAAGTCATCTTGTTGTCCATGCAGCTAGTGGTATAAATTGCTTTCTTATCTTTTCAGAAAATGCTTCCAGACAGCACACTTTTATTTAGAGGACAGTACATCCCCTCGAGTAATATCTACACCTCCAACACCTATCTTTCCAATTTCAGGTAATGGCTTCTGGTGTGACCATGAGTAGCTGGTAGGTGCTGAATGAAAAGCACAGTGTTGGAAGATTTCCTTTTATTGGGGTGTTTTGCAAATGTCTTTAATGTAGATTTGTAATTATGTGTGTTTCCCCCAAATATTTACTACATCATGCATTGTGGTTTATAACCTGTTTTTATTCATTTTAGACATTCTTAACCATACAGATGATAGGACAAGATAATTTTTAATTATTCAGATGTGATATGTTAAAAACAAGCACTCATAGCAATAAGTTATTAGTCATTTCTATTGCCTCAGTAAGAAAGGTCAGACTAAATCAATGCAGTAAATGTTGATAAGAGGAAATAACAAACATAGGGCTGAAACCTAGTTCCTTTCTGATCATTTGTGAGAGAATAAGCTTCCTAACTATATAGAAAAAAATTATAAAATGGTGGTAGTCATGGTGGAAAAAATTTGAGCACAAACTATATATATATATATATAATTGCTTGAGATATTTTTAAAATTTCTCAGTGTTGAATATTTGGGAAGACACTATTTTCACCAGAGTTTACCTAGAAAACAGTTTTCAAAATTTAGCCAGGTTCCTTTTGATTAAGAGCTCCACTAAACCCAGAGTTCACATGGTAAGAAAGGTCTCGGCTGCTTATTTAACAGTGTATAACATCTCAGAATGAAATGGGGTAATAAAAAACAAGTTGTGTAGAAGTATGTGACTATGAAAGTTGTACCGGAGGATATAGCATGGGATGGGGACAAACAGATCACCAAATCAAGGATATAGAAGGAAAAATTTGCTCATGTGGTCATTGTATAGGGGTCACTTTTTAAACAGCCCGATGCTCCCTAAATTATTATTAAAGGCCAAAATTCCTACTGATATTATCTTTTGAAATCTCTTGCCCAAAAAAGCAGAAATATTTTATTAATGTTTTATATTCGTGTATATTGTGTATTCATTATATAGAGTGTACATTTATTTATGTATTTTATGTATATATAATGAATACACTTGTATATTCATTATATAGTGTGTACATATATTTATATGTTTTTATTTTATAAGCATAGGAATTAAAAGGGCTGCTGGTTTTCCTCTTTCATTAACTCAGAGTCTTCAACCACCACTGTTTTATTTCTGTTTTTCTAGTTCATACTAAAATGCTATATATTTATTTTAGAATAGCATAACTTTTCATTGACATTTTAGAATTCTGTGATTGACAGCTTTTAGTTATCAATTAAATTTTACTCCCTTCACTTCCAAACATTGCTCATCAACATGGGGTATGCATATTAACACCAATATTATCAGAAGCCCAACATAGTTTATTAATAATGAATAAAATGCAGCAGTTTAAAATCAGGACCTTGTCAAGGTAATCCAAAATCCCCGTTCGGAGTGTCAGAAGAGGAGTGATCAAGGGAGTGTCCTCATTTCACTTGTCCAGCTCTCAGGATTCACTCTTTATCACTTGAATATTCACTTTGCGTGTAAAATCAGAAACTGAAAAGATATGTAACTCTCACTTACTTGCAGACCATTTAATAAAAGAAATTACAAAAATACCTGGCTGATGATAAAAACTAGTCTGCTTGTGAAAGTTGGGCCGTGTAGGAAATATCAATGGGTTTGAAGGACATCCACTGGAACTAATGATTTAGGTGTGACAAATTATTTCTGTTTTCTTGTCTAATTATAAAAGCTACTTCCAGGCAAAATCCTTCTGTAGGTGTGAAGGTGGAATTGCACCTTCGTCTAGTGTTTCTTAAGCCTGCCTGGATAATTCAATTTTAGTATTCAGGTCCACTTATCTAAGAGAGAGAACAGATGGATTCTAATTTTTTTTAAATCAACAAATTCTTGGTAACTGAAGCTTAAAAATATTAGATGGCCTAAATGCTGAACATCTGTTGATGTAAATAACTGTTTCTCGTGAAATGTGTTTGATGTTTCCTTGTCAGAGAAATTGCTTGTGAAATTGTGTACGGTGAACTAGTAACATGTTTAATCTCATAAAGTCTTTCCAGGTAAAGAGAAATGAAAAAAAATGGATAGTTCAAATAATTTAGCCCCTTCACGATTAACAGATCCACTGACCTTGTTTATATAGCATATTTTCAACATACAATTCTTGAAATTTACAGATTAAAAGTTCCAAAGGTTTTTGACATGATCCATTTATTAAGGATCATGGATGGATCCATGATCCTTAATAAATATTTTCTCATATAAGTATTTTTTACAGAGGAAAAAAGTTTTCAAATATAAACATCTGATTATATACCTGTACTGTTTTATAACACTGAAATTGCACTATAGTAAAATTGGAAATATATAGATCATTTCTGCTTATCTTTTTTCCCAGAATTTACTTACAATCCCCAGCCATGTTAAACAGAATTTTCCATAAAGAGATGGAGTGCATTGATAAGAAGTGAAGCTTGGGTGGTATTTATATATTAACATTGAAAATAAATTGTTTTCTCTTTAGAGTGTGTATGGAAGATATTTGTGACTAAATTTCTAAAATATAGGCTATGATTGATGGTAAATATACATAAAACTGGTAATTGTTGCTTTAAATTTGAACACAGATTTATTTGTGATTATAAGAATAATTGAATTTTTAAGTTGTTTTAGAAGAAGCTACATTAATGAGAGACATATTCACTTCTGAGTTATTCTTTCTAACACCATTTTTTTATTCATATAGATGATGTTGGAGCAATTCCAATAAAGCACTTTCCAAAGCATGTTGCAGATTTACATGCAAGTAGTGGGTTTACTGAAGAATTTGAGGTATGATTTCAATATTTGTTTTGAGTAATATAGAAAATTGTAAATTTAAAAGGTTTAGCAGTAAGCTATTTCTTGACCTGAAGACACTGAAACTATTTTCACTTCTAGGGAAAATATTAGTTCCATAATTACTTACGTGTTTAGTAGATGTTTTGTAGTTACCGTATAATTTAGAAAATTGATTTTCCATTTAGGAGCCAACTTGTACTAGTGGAAGAATTAAAAAACATTGCTAATTCTCTCCCATTAAGTGCAGATCTTTAGTATCCTTTTTTAAAATCTGCATTAATAACACTGATTCTTTTTAATTTTCTAAATTATATAAATTATACTAAACTACTAAACCTCATGATTTTCAGCTAAACTTCATATAAATCCCTAATTGTAAGTATTAAACCAATGCAAATGCAAAAGACTCTTATTATACAAAGTAAAATCACTTCTTCTTGAGAAAATATCCATTTCTAAAAAACATTTGAGCCTTATAATGAGTGAAAACTCTTTCAGTGATATTCTATTAAATACTTTTATATGGAAAGGGTAGAGAAATTTATTGCAAAATTATTATGGCCTACTGAAATATCAGCTAAGTATATTTTCAAAAAAGGGAGTCATTAGTATAAAGTCAACAATAACCACCACAAAATGTGAAAGCAACCATTAGTGAGCATGCTGAATACATCATTGACTGGGTGTTTCCATATTCAAGCTTCACTCAACTCTAGGAGTTATTATTTCTTTTCATGTTACGATGGAATCCAACTCCCATAGAGGTTAAATAACAACCAATATGTAGAGAACTGGGATTTCAAATCCAGGCTGCAGTTTTCCAATGTGCGTGTCATCAGGCAAGCAATTCTCAGCCTCCACTGAGCTACACCCTCCAGGAAACACCCTAGTGTATTGCCTTTTTATCTTTCCCTTAGAAGGGCCTTGAGTTCATCACAGGATCTACTCTTCTCTTACCTACTCTCCTGGTTGCACTGTGACTTTCCCAGGAGTCGCATCAGTTTAGACAGTTAAGTTAGAAAACTTTAAGAAATCAAAGGAGCCTTGCATGTGGCACAGACCTATAATCCCAGCAGCTTGGAAGGCAGAGGCAGGAGGATTGCAAGTCAAGGCCATCTTCACCAATTTAGTGAGGCTCTAAGCTACTTTGCAAGACCCTGTCTCAAAATAAGAAATAAAAAAGGGCTGGGGATGTGACTCAGTTGTGAAGTACCCCTGGGTTCAGTTCCCCCACACCACCACACCAAAAAAAAAAAAAAGAGAAGAAGAAGAAATCAAAAGAAATAGAAGTGAAATCTGAAATACTATGAAGAATTACATATTTAAAACATCAAATTTCATCAAATCATAAACCAGAGATTACTGGTAATGCAGTATTAACTCAGTTTGTTAACTAAGTTAACTGCATTGTTAAATTATAGAAACTATTGGACTAACATCAAATAAAATTATTATAACAGCAGGAAAAATGTGTGAAAGGTAAGCCTAATCTTCTAAATGTTTAAAAAGAATCCTAACTAAAAACAGACAATTTACAATTTAAGTAAGTAACAGCATAAATCCAAAGGCAGATCAGTTTGCACAACTCTGATTTTAAATATTATTAAATGATCCATAATAATTAAATTAAGAAAATAACCTCACATTTTACTCAGAAAGATTTTTCTTAATTTCATTGCTTTTAGCTCACAGTCTGATTTGACAAAACTTTTTATTAACCAAATAATTAGTTTAATAACTAATGATGCTACAGCTTTTAAGTGGTTCATATATTAAATTGTTTTTAATCATTCAGGATAACTTGCTGCAAAAGAGACTTTAAAAACTAATTTGGAGAGACATTGGGTCATTTGCTAATGAATCCAATTCATTTTGGGGTCATATACTTTCTCAGAAATTAAAGGCTTTCATTTCGTTATCAATACTAAATAATAATAAGTCCTAAACTAATGTATTTAGATAGGAAACATCTCTGAAAAGCACTTAAATTCATTTAATAAAAATTAGCATAAATAGTTTTTCTGTACTCAGCAAAGTTTAAATATAAAAGAGATATGCTAATTAAATATATATAAAAGAATGCTATCTAAATTTTGTTTCAAAATGGCATAATATATATGATTTTTTAAAAACTTTTAGGAGAACTTTAATGTTTTGACAACCCTATTATATACCACCTAATAGGAAGTTATTTACTGTTTAAAACAACTCAAACCACAAAAAGAAAAAAGAAAAGAAAAAAATTCAGTTTCAAAGAGCTATGGTAGTAATAAAAAATTGTATTTGAATATTAGCAAATCTAGTCACTATGACAAAAATGGGTCATGAATTATGTGATGATTCTCAGCTTCATTTAAAAAATTCATACTGCACCAATGTCCCCTTTTACAAGTGCTATTTTTTTCCCTTCACATTATTTTAAGGTTCCAAATTGTTAGACATTCTGATTTGCATGCTACTGTTTGAAACATTCTGTTTTGTTAGTATGTGACAAATGTATTTATTGCATGATCATAGTTTTCCATTGTAAACCTAATATGAACACTTTTTTTTCTCATTTGTCGTGTGCTGTGGAATTTGATTTCTTTACTTTTTTGGCATTCATTCCCTCATTAGACACTGAAAGAGTTTTACCAGGTAAGGCATTATTTCACTGCATTTTCTTTTAGCCAAGAAGTAGTTGTAACATGTTAAAAAAAATTTTTTTTTGGATAGATTATTTTGTTTTGTCTCCCTTATTTTATTTTAAGGCATTGTGTTGGAAAGAATATGTGTTGAAATGGTTTCCATGCAATTTTTTACAGGAAGTGCAGAGCTGTACTGCTGACTTAGGTATCACAGCAGACAGCTCCAACCACCCTGACAACAAGCACAAGAACCGCTACATCAATATCGTTGCCTGTAAGTACATCCTTGACTTGGCTGACCTCGCCGTCAACACTGCTGAGCTGTCAGTGGGCTGAAGCCATCAGAGGGCAGATCGGTGTGGCTATTTGAGGAACTTTGTTTTCGGGGCATAAGACTTGTGCTTAATAATACACAGCCTTCTATGCCTTCAACTTAAATGCATCCTGCAATTAATGACATCTGCTTCTTTTATACAGAACACACTCAAATTTTAACATAGTCCTTTTTTCAGGTCCTGTGCACTGTGCTTCTCTTCTTGTGGTATCTGCCATTATTTCTACCCCTATTGACCTATTTGAGGTCACCCTTCCCAGGCACTCCCAGGGATCCCTCTGCTTCCTTCACTACCAACTCTTCCTCCCTCAGCCTCCTGGTTAGAGCACCTCTGCGGCCAGCCCTCCCCTGGCTTTCTGGAGCTTCCATCACTCTTTTTTTCTTCTCAAGTGGCTCTCTGCTGTTCACAGTCCCTATATCATTTATCTAAGATGCCAACTTCAGGTTCCAACCTCTGTGAAAACTTTTATTACATCCTGCAGCCACGTGGTTTCTGCCTTCACATCTTGGTGTGCGCCTCTCTCCCAGCATCTGTACATTCCCTCCTGGTGTGTCCTGGGCTTACCACATTAGACATTGCTTGAAAGCAGAGATTTCTGTTTGCCTTTATTATCTTTGTCATTTTAGTATCCTCCCAGCCTATTAGAATGAATTATTTTTGAGCTGATTTTGTGTGAAATAAATTATGACACATATATAAATGACCTTTATTCTGAAGAGGAGTTTGTACCTTAGTGAAATCATTCTCCTTTTGTTCCAGATGATCATAGCAGGGTTAAGCTTGCACAGCTTGCTGAGAAAGATGGAAAACTGACTGATTACATCAATGCCAACTATGTTGATGTAAGCATGTATGACTTGAAATGTTATGGAAATTAGACCTTAAATTTATTATACCAGAATGCAATACATGTAGCAGTGTGTAATACATGTTATTTGATATATAATAAAAATTACAAATCACCAATAAATAACTTCAAGAGATCCTGTAACAAAGGATTTCAGATTGAATAACACTATTATAATTAGCTTATCTCTTGGAGAAGGGAGAGAATTCAGGCCAACAATGAACATTCAAGGTAGGCTGTGTGTACTCAGAAAGGTTTTTAACTCCTCAAGTGTGAGGGCCAAGACTAGTGCTTATTTTGAATTGCCAATAACTCCTGGCACAATACTATGCATATAGTAGATGGTCAAGAAATCCTAGCTGAAAAAAATCCCCTGGTAGTACTGACTAATAAGCAAACAAATGATTGTCAAACCAATTATCAGCCTGAAAATTTTGGGTACTCTTCAGTATGCACAATTTATTTGAACTAACTGGCACTTTTCAGGGACTGCAGACCAATCACTAGATAACTTAAGTACCTCATCTCTAAATCAGGGATGGTGCTTTCATTTTGCACAGATACAAGACTAGGTTCATGCTTGTTAAGTGTCTTGTTCAACAGTCAGAGCTTAAGCACAGATAGCTATTAATGATTAGCCCTACTCAGCATTGCTAAGAAGAAGGTCACAACTCAAGCTTTCTTAACTTTGTAGACAACTGAGTCCCATTTCCTGAAATACATCTCAAAGCAGCACAATTGCTGGAACTGGACTTTGAACCCAGTTCCTCCCTTTTGCTAGGTAAGCACTCTACCACTGAAATACATCCCAGCCCTATTTTATTTTATTTTCATACAGAGTCTTACCAAATTATTCAGCCTTGCCTCAACAGGCCCAGCTAAGAACCAGATTTATGCATAATTAATAAACTTGGATTAAATGCACTTGGAATAAAGATGCAGGGAATTAAGGTTGTGTCAAAGTAAAGAGAACTCTTGGTTTTATAGAAAGTATAGTTCAGAAAGAATTATCATCTGTGTTAGTACTATCAGCTTTCTCCAGCTTTGTGAATTTATTTATTGTTTTATGGTTTTCTGTTAGAGAAAAAGGATGCTGACCTTAAAGACTTAAGTGTTCTACCATTTAAAATAGCATGCAATTCTGTTAGTAAGAAATACTAATTCTCTGTTTCTTCAGGGCTACAACAGACCAAAGGCTTACATAGCTGCCCAGGGGCCACTGAAATCTACAGCTGAAGACTTCTGGAGAATGATATGGGAGCATAATGTAGAAGTGATTGTCATGATAACAAACCTCGTGGAGAAAGGAAGGGTAAGTGGGTCATCTGTGATGTCATCCCCCAGAGAGCAATTAGAGGCATTTTCAATTCGTTTTAATAGAGTCAGCATTAAAAAGCAACCAAAGTTATGAAAGCTAATCAGAATTCCCTCTAGCAAGTATGATAGTTAAAGGGAAAAAGCATTACATGTCAACAAGTTTCACTATGAATCAAGCTCTCTGCTTCTTTGTAAAAATTTTTATTGGTGCATATTATACAGGATGTTGAGTTTCTTTGTGGCATATTTATATAAACATAAAATGTTATTTGATTAACTTAACTCCCAGAATATACAAAGAATTAAAAAAAGTTGTCAATAAAATAACAAATAAATTGAAGAGACATGTCTCAAAAGAAGAAGTCCAAGTGCCTATCTGCTTCTTAAATGCATTCTTCATACTGTAAGAAATAGTAATTGTAACCCATTGAAAAGCAACGAAGAGTGAAGTCGATTTTAATTCACAGGACCTGAATTTGATTGTTGGCTATCTAGTCTCTCAATACATCTGGCCTCACTTTCCCCATCTGAGAGGCGGACGATTGAACTAATCTGAACCCTCTTTCCTTTCTGTGAGTCTGTTCCTGGTCACCTCTACAGCTAACTTGCAATCACGTAGAAAGAAGAGACATCATTTAGATGAGTAACAGAGCCATTCCTGTCACTGTCTCAAACCTCTACTTATCTCAGCAGTGACTTTCACATTGAACATTTGAAATGTAGAAATGTTAATTAGCATCTTCATTTTTCTCTGTTGCAGAGAAAATGTGACCAGTACTGGCCTACTGATGGTAGTGAGGAATACGGGAACTTTCTGGTTAATCAGAAGAATGTTCAAGTACTTGCGTATTACACTGTGAGGAATTTTACTCTAAGAAACACTAAGATAAAAAAGGTGAGTCAACACATGATGGCCAACCCCTTTCAAAAGATGAATGGATAAAGAAAATGTGGTGTGTATGTGTATATATGTACAATGAAATACTATTCAGCTTCAAAGGAGAGTGAAACTCTGTCATTTGTGGGTTTCGTTTGGATGAAGTGAGCAACACACAGAAAGACAAATAATCCATGATCTCACTTATATGTAGAGTGGAAGAAAGTCAAACTCAGATAAACAGGGAGAATGGGTTACCAGGGGCTGGGAGTTAAAAGAACTGGGAGAAGTTGGTCAAAAGTAAGAATTTCAGGCAGGAAGTATGTTGGTCACTGTGACCAAAATGCCTGACAAAAATAATTTAGGAGAGGAAAAGTTTATTTTGGATCATGGTTTCAGGGGTTCAGTCCATGGTCAACAGAATCCATCACTCTGGGGCTGAGGTGAGAAAGAATATCATGGCAGAAGAGCATGGTGGAGGAGCAGTCCACTTATGGTAGCCAGAAAGCAGAGAGAGAGGAAGAGGGCCACAGGGAAGATGTATCCTTCCAGGGAACTCCCCCAGTGATCTACCTCCTCCAGCCATGTCCCACCTGCCCACAGTTATCACACAGTCCATTCAAAATAAGATGGACTAATTAGGTTACAGCTTTCATAATCTAGTCATTCCCCATCTGAATATTCCTCTGTTAACACAGGAGCTTTCAAGGGATGCCTTATATCCAAGCCATAAGATGAGGAATAAGTTCAAAAGATCCATTGAATAAAATAGTGGCTATAGAGAATGCCAAAGTGGTATATACTTAAAAATTACTAAGAGAGCAAATTTAAAGTATTCTCCCCCAAATGCATACAAGGTTAGGCATATGTTAATTTGCTTTTTAGCCATTTCACAATATATACATGGTTCAAAACATGCTTATATTGTATACCATAAATCAATACACATTTAATCCATTGATTGCAAATAATTTTAAAAATAAATGATGGTTATGTCATCAATGATATAATACGGTCAGTTCTTAAATGAATGAGTAATTCATTTAACCAATTCATGAGTAACCAAGAAAGGGTTTTGTGTGTGTATATGTGTATTCAATATATTCATATTGAAAGCATTCAGAGTTCTTATCACAGCTACACCTCAATCCTGATGGCTTCTTCCAGGTGTCTAAATGGCAGCTCTGGCTTTGGAGCCAGACTGGTTATGGTACGTGTGGTTGCAGGGGATATGACTCATAAACCAAAATTCCTGACCCCTGTGGCCACTTCACAGGACAGCTTTGACAGAATCACAACATTCAGCTGAAAAGAGTGGAGACATTTGGGATTCTCAAGGGTAACTGGTCCAATAGGATGAATGGACAGATAGATCAATAGATCTCTGAGTTTTGTTTTGTTTTTTAAGGATTGACTCAAGTGCCTTGGAGAATTACCAATTCTGGAATCTATAAGGAAGGTTTTAGCTGGAAATTCAAGTAGGAGTTGATGTTGTGATTGAGGATGAAATTCATCAAGGCAGCAGGCTGAACATTCAGGCAGGGTTTCTGTGTTGCGGTCTTGGAAAGAATCCCTTCTTCTTCAGGAAACCTGTCTTTGGTCTTTAGGCCGAGGTCTTTAGATATGTGCTACCCACATTATGGAGGGTGATCTGCTATGCTCATGTCTACAGATTAAAATGTTAATCACATCTTAAAGATGCCTTCACAACAACATCTGTTGCAACTACTGTTTGACCCAACAGCTGACTCCCATAGCCTAGCCAAGTGGGCACACACAGTGGATCATCACAAATGGTAGTGCACTCTTATTTGCTTTATTATAGACACCAACGTCAGGCTGTGAATCCTGAATGGATATTTAAGAATTGTGCATGTGTGCGTGTTACTGTCATTAGCTATCTAAACTTTTCCAGGGCTCCCAGAAAGGAAGACCCAGTGGGCGTGTGGTCACACAATATCACTACACTCAGTGGCCTGACATGGGGGTACCAGAGTACTCGCTGCCAGTGCTGACCTTCGTGAGAAAGGCGGCCCATGCCAAGCGCCATGCTGTGGGACCTGTTGTGGTCCATTGCAGGTAAGTCTCAGAGGTGTGCCAATGAATTCACAGAATAGCTTATGCCAACAAAAAGGAAATTGATGGGACAAAATTTTGCCAAAATGGAAATGATTTCATGAAATAGGAGGGATGAAATTATATACCATTTTCATAAGTATAGATCTCTAGGGAATGCTAATGCTAAGATTTGGAATTTGATTGTTGAGTATTTCAGAACACCATGTATTTGTAAAATGTCTATTATTTGATTTAATTGTTGGATTGGAACTTATTAACTGTGTGAAGCAGGTGAAACATTTTTATTGTTAAAAATTTCTTATAACACCATGGGATAAAAAGTACTTAAGATGCCCCTCCTATTCCTAAGAGTAATTCTGTTGTACAGTTATTATGCCAGGCTTACATTAGAGGAGCAAAGCATGCAGACTGTCAGGAACTTGTCAAAAAAACTTGAATACATTGTTCAACAGTTTGGGACCAAAATCCCTTTCTCCTTTTCCTAAGTTCTTTCTAACATATCACACTGAATATATTATCAATTTATCAATGTCCAGGAACTTCGGTTTCCAAGACTGGGTTGATAAATAGCAAGAATGATATTACAGAGGGAGAGGAAAAAAAGCAATGTTTTCATTTAATATTTCTCAGTTAAAATAACAGCAGTCAATATTCTCAGAATGCTGATTGTACTGAGCTTTACATCCACAAGAAATCAAGCTCTTTTCTACATGCAGCATTTTGCCAAAGCAGTATCTGTATTTTGTAGAAACAAGTGTTACCTTTGGTACACAGCTTATCTGACACAGTCTAATTACCTATCTCAGGAGCTATTCTCAAACAAAGTTTGAGAGACTGATCTTGAGATTTTTTAATCTCTTCACCTGAAGATACTCCGAGGAAATCCAGAAAACAAGGAAAAATAGCTCTGAAGGTCAGGAATTGTTTCTTAGCAAATGGAGAAGGCCCTGCTATTGTGCAAAGCCGGTGATAATTTTCCACTCCAGCACTTCCTACATGTTCAAATGTTTGAAAAGAATCCCTGTCTATGAATTCTGTCCCCTGATAGAGGCTTTGAAGAAGTTGATGGACAATGGCCCTTTAGAAATGACTGAAGTTATGCTTTATCCTCACAATCTCACTGAAATGATATTTTCAGCCGAAAGCTCCCTCAAATTCTTTTTCCCATGAATGTAGAAACCTTTGTAAACATGTCTGCCTGGCAAAACAGACCCAAGGACCTTTGCTTTTCAGAATTTAGTGAAGCTGATGCTTTCATTTTTCTCATATTGTCTGTTTGCTGTGCTCTGATACATGCTATTTTCAATGTATAATGTAAAATGAATAATAAATATAATTGTTGATTTTTTTAAAAAGATGTCCCACAGAAATAGGTTGTTTTGCAGTTTCATCCACAGCAAAAAATCTCAAAAGGAAACTTTCCATATTTGTTGCTTAAATTACTATGCTTAACCTTAAACTGTTTACAAGATTGGATTATTAAATTTATCGTGTGGCTCATGTGCTTGGGGAAAAAATTATTCTAATCAATCTGTTTTCAATAATCTGCTTGACATTGAAATATTTCTTTCAGTGCTGGTGTTGGAAGAACAGGCACATATATTGTGCTAGACAGTATGTTGCAGCAGATCCAGCATGAGGGAACTGTCAACGTGTTTGGCTTCTTAAAACACATTCGTTCACAAAGAAATTACTTGGTGCAAACTGAGGTATGGTTTTAAAATATATCTTTATTTGTTTAAGGTATGGAAATGTCACTAAAACATAGATGTGTCCATCTCCTAAGATGACCATAATGAATTACACAGACTGTGTGGCTTAAACAACAGAAATGCATTAGCTCCCAGTTCCAAAGACTCAAAGTCTGGAAACAAGGTGTTGGCAGGGCCATGCTCCTTCAGAAGCTTGTGGAAGGATCCCTTCCTGCCTCTCCCAGCTTCTAGTGGCCCCAGGTCTTTCTTGGCATCCCTCCAGTCCCTGCCTCAGTCTTTACTTGGTATCCTCCCTCTGTGTCCAAACTTCCTATTTCTCACAAGGAAACCAGTCACCATGCTATCCCAGTTGACCTCATGTTAACTAATTACATCTTCAATGACTCTATTTTCAGCGAAGGCCACATTCGGAGGTACTGAGGAATTAGAGCATTGATGTATCTTGTGGGGGGACACAGTTCAATTCACATTACCAGTTAACAACAGATTTGTTACAGATGGATGAGTTAAATTTTGCCTGTTTTATGACCAAATGAAGAATATCTTTTTTTTCAGCTTTAATTGGGTTTATTTGGAATAGTAGAATTGGACAGTAATTTGGACCTAAAGTGCTTCAGAATGCTCCACCTCCCCACAAGAGCAGGTTGTTATAGTCAGAGAAAAGGAAGTGACTTTGGGGGAAAAGGAAGTGGGGTAAAGATGGCCCAATTGGTTTCAGATGACATCTGTCTTATTTAAACATGGTTTCAACAGTTAAGAATCTTGCAATGAGGACTTCAGATAATCTTAAACATAAGTATCATTATGAGAAGGAGGAAAAAGGGGATTTCATACAGAGCAGGAGATGGCAACATGAGCTCAGAGGGAAATACTGGAATGATGTAGCCACAACCCAAGGAATGTCAACAGCTAACAGAAGGCAGAAGAAGCAAGAGAGAGGTTCTCCCTTAGATCCTCTGGAGGGAGAACAGAGCTGCCCGCACTGTGATTTGGCCAGTGATATTAATTTTGAATTTGTAGTCTCCATAACTGTAAGAGAATAAATTTGTTTTAAGCCACTGAATTTGTTGTAATTTTTATAGCAGCCACAGGAAAATTATAGATGCAGAATATCTTTAAGATGACCCTCGTAACACAATAGTCAGTGGAACAGTCAATACCCATCCTGCTATAAAAATCCTCAAATTATTCATACATGTACCAAACTAATGGATTCATTTTCCTGTTTTAAAAGCAAGACTGACACTCAAGCTTTTTTTCTAGGTCCACATAATTTGATCATATAGAATACTGACCAGAGTCAGCAAACCTGCATTTTATTTTCACTATTTCTAAATAAAAATGAATTTAAATCAAAAACCACGGATGTAAACTTGAAAAAAAAAATCAGAAACATATGGCTGAATGGGCTTCAAAACAAACAAAACTCCCCTCAAGGAATGACTTTTGTGTCAAAACAGACCAGAGAACTGCTCTACGTGAAATATGAGAGAACTATTAAAAACTGTAGACAAAATAAAACTAAATTGTACATGGCAGGCTACAAGGAGAGTTGGAGTGGTTAGAAGGGGAAGACCATCTGAAGCATGGGAGTCAGGAAAGCCCTCCTGGGAAGCGTAGAAATGTCCAGTTCCAAGGAATGACAGGGGATGTTGCTTTGCCTCTCCAAATCCTCCTGCTTTCTACCCACAAATGAAAATGTATGATAAATGGAGAAGTAAGGAACAGAAGAGGTCCTTTCTTCCTGAGTCGTATCCTGTCCTCTATCTGCCTTCCTGCCATGTCTGATGAGCGATCTCTGTGGGATAGCCCCACTACCACCATTTTATTAAACTCTTTTTGTCTGTCAATGGAGGGTACCGGTTTCATACTTAGATACATATGATAAAATCTGAACTAATGTTTCTATTGCCATTGTTTTGCCAGGAACAGTATGTCTTCATTCATGACACACTGGTTGAGGCCATACTCAGTAAAGAAACAGAGGTGCCAGACAGTCACATTCACGCCTATGTTAATGCGCTCCTCATTCCAGGACCAACGGGCAAAACAAAACTGGAGAAGCAATTCCAGGTGAGTTCCCTGGATCCCTCTTGGTTGTCACCACAGAACTCAGTGTCCCCACATCTTCTCATTAGACCTGACCAAGGCTAGGCGGACAGGTTGAGAGTTTTGTTGATGCAATAGCTTCGTGTTTGAATCATCTTGTTCTTTACAACAGGTTATAGCACCACACAATAAATTTAGCAGAAGCTTAATTCTGAGTGGCAGGAGGAAAAGTTCTCAGAAACCCTAGACTAACTTTTATAATGCAGAGTCGACCTAGGGAAGGAGGGTATAGAGCATAACAGAATGAACAGACAGAACTCATAATACAAAGCATTTAAGTGCTCTTTTTGACTTGAAGGAAAAAAAAATCCAAACCACTTTAACTTGAGTGCTGTGGCTCAGGCTGTTCCTGCCGCACTTTGGAAAAGTCTGTGTCCCACTTGAAACCCTTGGACTGTAGAGTCGGCCACACCTGAACAATGGCTTCTTCAACCCCAGTTTCTCCCACTCGCCTGTCTCAAAGCAGCTCACCAGAGAGAGGGCATGTTTTGTTTGATGCCATACCTTTCCCGACACCAGCTCTCCAGCTTTCAGAAATCGGTAACCAGAGATGTTGGAGAGCAGGTGTTATCAGAACCGCAGCAGAGACCAGAGGATTTGCAGAATCATAGCTTTTTGGAGTGAAGGTTGTTACTTTGTTCCACAGTATTTCTATACTATCCTCTTACTTCTCAGGATTCCTGGAGAAACAGGGTCAATTCCTCAAGAAAGTCTGTATAGGAAGAATTTAGAAGACATTGAAATATACCCAGGAGAATCAACAAACTTTGAGATTCTACTTTTTCTTCTCTCTTTTCCCCAGCTAGTAACAGAGTGTATGAGTCACCATGGACTCTCCCAGGCCTTCAACCTTCTTATCTCTATCTTTGCTCCTGGGGGTGTATGAGAAAGACTGGCTTGGATACTAAACTTAGAACATGCTGTCAGGAACACAATTGCTTTGCTCAACCAGGCCTGAGTCATAAAGAAATGCTTTTGGGGTGGGGGGGGGACATGAAGTTTGGATTCTTAAAACAGGTAATAAAGAGATGTATAACATTAAAATCAGCCTGTTAGGATGGCTTCTGAGTAGAAGAACCATTTTAACAACCTAATTTTAATGTTATGCCAGTTACTTTCAACAGAATTTTCATTTAAATATGATTTACCTTTACACAATTACAGAAAATAATTGATATGGTTTAAACTGAATAATCCAGTGTGAAAATAAAGACTTAAGGTCCAATGAAAAGAAGAGATATTTGACTCTCTTCCCTGTTAGCAAGATAAATAGGGAAATATAAGTGTGTATGTATACTGTCCTGTTCATTCAAGTCTTTCCATAGAAAAATTTCCTTGAAACAAATTGTGGGTTTATTTATTCCATACTTATCAGGTACCCTTTAGATCCCAGGCTTCTGTGTTTGGTACTAACTAGAATTAGATACATTAATTTTAAAAGTGAACACTCAGCTTCTACTCTCCTGTCTAATGGCAGTCTAATGGGAGATACAGATAAGAAAAGACACCAACACCAAGAGCAATTGTAGAAGTAAAACAAGGTGCTGTAGAAATACAGTAAGGATACTGCCTAGGGAAGAATTGTATGGGATATGTTACTGGGGTGATCACAGGACTTGGTGATCTGCAGTGGGGAGGGGAAAGGAGCAAGCATAACTACTCAGAATCTGGCAAGCATAACTACTCAGAAACTGAAGGTGGTTTGTATTCGCAGGGAGAATTCAGGAAGAAGAGGTGCAGGCTTATGGGGTGTGGTGGGGGATAATATGGTTAAATTTACGTCTAAACCTACCTAATTTTGAGGTAATTGGAAAATGCATTTCATCAACTTTTCATCACTGTAATGAAACACCTAAGGCAGCTACTTATAAAGAAAAGAGGTTAATTTGGCCTAGGGTTTGAAAGTACAGAATGCAAGATGCCACATCTTTATGGCCTTCTTGTTAACAGAGTTCCAGGCTCCTCAGAGCATCAAGTGGCAAGATATGGGGTGAGGTGGGGGAGGGGTGCAGAGAAAGAGAGAGAAAGAATAGAGAATGAGTGTGTGTGTGTGTGTGTGTGTGTATGTGTGTCTGCATTCTGGTCTTTTTCCCTCTTCTTATAAAGATTCCAGGATTCAGTAATGGGGGCTCCACCTTAACAACCTCAGCTAATCCTGATCACCTCCCAAAAGCCCCTCACTTACACATTGGTGTTGCTTATCCCTCAATACTTCACAATTGGAATTAGATTTCAATACATGACGCCTCCTGGGAAATGAGATGTTTTTCACTGAAGGCTTGGAAGAGATTATTTAAGGAAAATTATAATTAATCAATGAATGGCTATCCTACAAAAGAATGGGTAAAAGTAGGAATCAAAAGGTAAAAGAGGGTTTAGGACAGTGTGAGATTAGAGAATCCAAAGAAAATAATGTTTGAAGAAGAAGGAAATGGACAAATCAAGTCAATGTGGGGAAGGCCACTGAATGTACCCAAGAGGATATTCATGACCTTTTTTTGCCAAAGCTATTTTAGGGACATATAGCATTGAAACCAGATTACAGGGAGTTAAAAACTGAATTCATTTGAGGAATTAAAGAGAACAACTACAAAACTCTTTTTAAAAATTGTACTCTGAAGAGAATCATAAAGACAGCTATAAGGAACCATGGGATTAGAGGGTAAGAGATTTTTTTGCTTTGTTTCTTTTTGGTTTCTTTGTTTATGCTTTAATGACAGACATATGGGCTTCTTTTTAAAACTGATGAGAAATGGAGGAAATTTGCAGAAGCAGAGATCTGCGTAGGTGCAAAGAGCTAGAATTCAGAACACAGACTTAATGTTCCGAAGCAGGAAGACCTAAGTGGGTGCACATGGTAATGAATGTGCAGACTCCAAGGCTGTGGCTGCTGTTGCCTCCATGGAGGAGGGAAAGAGAAAGAGGAGAGAGAGTGCATGTGTGTGTCCTGCATATATTCTACCTAGGTATGGCGTATAAACAGATGCTCAGAGGAGGGGAGGTAATTTCAAAGAACCTATAGAATACTAAACCTATTTTCAGAAAATAGTATGGTAAAATTAGAACATGTCAATGAAAAGTTGCCCACCCCCAAATGTTGATATTTGATCTCTAAAAGTCTTCTTTCTAATAATTTACATGTTCAAGAGGAAATGATAAAATCTTTAGAATTAAAGGTCAAAAGAAGCACCACATAGCACAATTTCTACACATACCTCACCTTGAAGATATAACCAGATCTCCCAAAATTTAATATCAGGCTTGGCCAAATATTTATGACACAGAAGTTTCCAGACATTAGGTTAAAAAAATCTAGGTTGTAACTGGGCGCTGTGGCACAGCCCTGTAATCCCAGGGGCTCAAGAGACTGACTGAGGCAGGAGGATCACAAGTCAAAGCCAGCCTCAGCAAAAGCTAGGCACTGAGCAACTCAGTGAGACCCCGTCTCTAAATAAAATGCAAAATAGGCCTGGGATGGAGCTCAGTGACTGAGTGCTTCTGAGTTCAATCCCTGGTACCAAAATAATATAGTTAGCCCAACTATTTTATGGGACAAATAAAATTTTGATATCGAAACAATGCAGTGACATACAGGACATTTATAGGGCAATGTCAACTCTTTGAAATATCAGCAACTCAAATCCAGCAGTGTATTTTTTAATATCCTGATCAAGTGGAGTTTATAGGGTTTATTCCAAGAATGAAATGATGATGTGGTAAATATGAGTATATTTAGGTGTAAGAATTATATGACCCTCTAAACAGATGCAGAATAAGTAGTCAGTAAAACTTTTTTTAATTTTTTTTTATTTTTACAGACTTCATTTTGATTCATTGTATACATTTGGGGTACAAATTTTCATTTCTATGGTTGTGCATGATGCATATTCGTACCATTCTTGTTAATTATACATGTACATAGTAAAATTATAAAACATTTTTAACAAAATTCTTAGTAAACTGGGAATGGAAGGAAGTTTTATTAGCCTTCAAGAAGGTGTGGATCATCAAACTAAAACCAACATCAGACATAAAAGATTAAACTTGGGAATTGTCATAACAGATTCAAGAAAAGACAAGGGCTATCAGTATGATACCATTATCAAACATTATATTCGAAATTAGGTTAAACAAAGGCAAAAATAAACTGTATATAGGTACAAAAGGATTTGCAGATGATATGATTGTCTGCATAGAACACCAAGAAACAAAAGTGAACATATTCTATTAGAGTTCAACAAGTATCTGTGAAAATCAATATTGATTAGCTATGAGTGACTAGAAACTTCAGTAGAACAGAAAACATCCAATCATGAAACACAACAGCTTCAGAGTCTCAAAATATGCACTTAACAAAACAGAGAAAATTATAAAACTGAACTGAGGAGCATAAAATTAGGCCCAAATAGAAATGCACTGTTAATAAATGGAAATATTGTTAAAACGTTAATTCTCCTTAAGTTGAACATAAAAGTCAATGTATCTGTCAAATTTCCAGCAGGGTTTTTCATGGAAAATGAACAAATTTTAATTTAATATGAGAAGGGAAACAGCCAAAAACCTTCTACTTGTACTAAAGAAGAAAAAGTGTCAGGAGAATAATTCTGTTGTTGTATTGTACATGGAAGTCTTTGTATAAAATGTAATATTAAAGACCAACAAAGCAGTCAGATAAAGCTGAGTGTAAGAAAATCTGTAATGAGATGGAGATGATAATCAGAGAGGAAAGGGCAGACTAATCAATAAATGGCATTGGGAAATTTTCTATGTGGAAAAAGTAAAATTATATCTTTATTACACTTCAAGCACTCAAATATAATTTAAATGGATGAGGTGAAAGCAAAATTTCATCACTAATGTAAGAAAATGTTGGAAACTATCTTTTGATGAGGCGGCATTCTTAAAAACATAACATTACAGAACTCATTAAGAAAAAATTTAAAAATGGGCCATGAATCTGTGTGACTAAAGAGAACAAACACATTTATGATTTTTAACAGACTATATAGAGTTATGTTCAAGACATCAAGAATCTAATAAATGACAGGAAGTAAAAATATTAAAAGGCAGTCATCAAAGAAGAAATCTAAATGACTAATGAGCACTAAAATTCACAATCTCACAGTAATAACGGAACTGCAAATCGAAATCATGACATGCTATTTTTCATCTATCAGATTGTTTTAGTGTTTTCGTTGGTGCATTATGGTTATGCATAATAATGGTGTTCATTTGAACATGATGGAATATCATTTGCTCCATTGCAATCCCCGGTACTTCCACCTTCCCTCCCCTCATTCCCTTTCCTCTAATCTACTGGTTGTCCTTCTATTTATTTATTGTTATGAGAGTGTTAAAAATTAAACATCATTGACTGCTAATTCACTATAGAAGCCCTTGCATATGTGCACAATAAGAAACATGAAAGAGATATTCATTGTTACAAAACTTGAAATTGCTAAACATTGGAAATATCTCAAACACTAGATGGGGACTGAATGAATAGAGTAGATGATTTGTGTGCTGCAGTACTAAATAGCAGTAGAAGCAATTAATATACTCTAACTACCTATACACACACACACACACACACACACACACATGCACATCCACACAATGAAAGTTAACTCTCAACAGCTGTGTGAAATTTAAGTAAAGGACGCACATTGTAGAGTAAGCCACAAGGAAGATTCTCTTGGTGCTGAAAGGTGAACTAGTGAGGGTTCTCTGCTTCTTTCACCTCCCCTGATGTAGAGCACAGATGCTCCAGGGAATTCACTTAAACCATGTTTAATTCAAGGAATCCTTGGAAAATATGTCAATCCAGCACATTATCATCTTGGTCAGGTCATTTGTTCATGCATGCTTGCTTATTTGGGTGATTTAAATGAAATAACCTGCATTTTTCTCTTGTTCAGCTCCTGAGCCAATCAAATATTCAGCAGAGTGACTATTCTACAGCCCTGAAACAATGCAACAGGGAAAAGAACAGAACTTCTTCTATTATCCCTGGTAAGTTATGCTGAGTCTGGAAAAATCAACTTTTTCACAATGAAAGTAGCTATTCTGGCAATATTTGTATAACTTGAGACAAATGTCATTCACTCTAATATATGTTAGCTCTATCATATTGTTGGAATTATGCCCAATGTGTAACCATTTAAAAAAAGACTTCATAAAATCTTCATTTTGTCTAAATGCAAAACATATTTTAATGGATAGCTTAAGGATCACAGAGATCCAGTTACATTTTTGGGAAATGTAACTGTATTTTGCACTTGGGTGTTGAGGGAGGATGGTACAGTGCTGTGAGAGTGGTTGATTGTAATGAATGTTCTGTGTTCCAGTGGAGCGATCAAGGGTTGGCATTTCGTCTCTGAGTGGGGAAGGCACAGACTACATCAATGCCTCCTACATCATGGTAAGTCAGAGACATCCTGGGGAGACTGTTAGCAAAATCGATGCCAAAGTGGGCTGCCCACAACAGCAATGATGGCAGGCAGGGGCAGCATAAGTAGTGGGCATAAGTCAAGTTGGATGACTGCAGGCACACAGCCTCCTGCAGCACAGCAAGTGTTCCTCCATGTTTTTGTATACTGGGACTGAAGAACCCCTAGCAGGACTGATAAGGATATGCAGGAACCCAGGCTTACCATTCAGGGCTGATAAGTAGATATGAAGCTCACACTTGCCAATCTAAGAGGCTCCACTACATTTACCAGTGCAGAGCCCATTGGCAGACCCAGGATGCACCTGCTTTAGCAAAGCCCAAGCTTACTGAACTTACCACTCCCTGTGTACAGCACTGTTCTAGCCCTGCACACAGGGCTCATTTGGGGACCTGAATTTCTAAAGATAAAATATTTTCCTTCTGCATTTAGATCTTCTGTGTGAGGGATGGGTGCTTGAGTAGATTGCTTTAGTCAGCTTTTTTGCAGTTGCAACCAAAAGACCTGACAATAACAACCTTAGAGGAGGAAAAGTTTATTTGGGGGCTCACAGTTTCAGAGGTCTCAGTCCATAGACAGCCAGCTGCATTCGTCAGGGATCCATGTGAGGCACTGCATCATGGTGGACCAGTGTGGTGGAGGAAAGCAGCTCAGGACACAATATCAGGAAGCAGAGAGAGACTCCACTCACCAGATACAAAATATTTACCACAAAGACATGACCCCCCTCAATGCCCTACCTCTTCTAGCCATACCCTACCTGCCTTCAGTTACCACTCAGCTAATCCCTATCAGGGAATTAATATACCGATTGGGTTAAGGCCCTCATAACCGAATCATTTCACTTCTGACCTTCTTGCACTTTCTCACATATGAGCTTTCAGAGGACACCTCATATCTAAGCCACAGCATAGTTGTTGTGTGACCTTCATTACCATTTCAGGACAGTAAAACAGAGTTTGGCTTTAGATGAAGGGGCCCTAATTGCCATTCCAAACATCTGTTCTGTTCATCCAGCAAAGACATTATTGAGGAATATCCATGCAGAAAATATGTACTTGTGTGGTGATGGGGTCACCATGAAGGGTAAGACATAGGATCTGAAAGAACTCAGAGCAGGAGCTAGAAGAGCCATGGTTTTAGTAAATAACAGCATGGAAATCATGATTAATGTGAGGATACCAGTTTCCAGGTTTCTGCAGCAAAATCTGGGAGGAGCCTTCCTGATTCATGTCTTACGGGGGCAGCCAGAGTGAGTGGACACTGAAGGTGTCCTGTTGTAGGTGTATAATTTGGCATTCTGACCCTGGAGTTTGTGGAAAATGAGAATTTCAAATTCTGCTGTAGATTTCCATTCTATCTAATGTAGGAAACACATTCCACATGCCATTTTGGTAAGTCTGCTCTTATAGGTGATAGGTAAACTGGACTATAACTCTTAAACTTAACCATCACACTGAACTTCTTATGTTTCTATTTACTCATCAGTAAAATGGGGATCATAGTTCCTGTCTCATAATATTGTCATAAAGAGTTAATTTCTTTTAAGAGGAAGGAAACTGTCTGTACTTAGCATATAGGAAATGCCCCACAAGCATTGGCTATAATAACCACATTATTATTTGTATCCACAATCTACAATTTAAAAGACAACTTTGGGTTAAGCTCCGTGAACTTACCGAATGCTTTTCTGAATGTTTAAAATCATAAGACAGGGCTTTTTTTTTTTTTACCTTTTCTTTGCTTTTGTAGGGTTATTACCAGAGCAATGAATTCATCATCACCCAGCACCCTCTTCTCCATACCATCAAGGATTTCTGGAGAATGATATGGGATCATAATGCCCAGCTGGTGGTTATGATCCCTGATGGTCAAAACATGGTAAGTCCCTTAGTTCATGTTTAGTTCTTTCCTTACATGGAAAATAATAGTTCACAATTTTCAGAAAGCCACACCAATAAGCAGAGTAACTTTTTTTTAACTAATAGACTAATATCATTGAAATCATACCTTCCCTTCTGTTGAACTTGTTTGGTTATACATTCTCCTCTGTGTAAAGACATAGTTAAATGAAAGTAGATTAAAATTAACTTCAATATGTATACTTGTGACACTGCTTAAGAAAATTAGATTGTAGCCATGAATGATGTCTGTCTATATTCTAAGGAAATTCTAAGGAAATTCAGACTTTCCCTTAATTTAAGGAGATCCTTAGAAAAAAAATTTTTAAAGACTCAGTTGGAATAAAGTAAACTAGCATAGATAGGACTTTTTGATCAGAAATTCAAAACACATCCAGGTCCATCCATCAAAACACATCTTCTTTATTGAGTTTGGAGAACCCAAAAATTAAAACAAAATTAATATTTCATTTAGACTTGCATATATACTTATTCAGTTCTTGTTTACAAAGTTATCAAATGAAGCTAGAAATTGCTGAGCTCTTAAAATTAGTTAAATCTTCCCAACTCGTCAGTAATACAAGCAACAAATTTACTATTGACATTGATAAGCTATGGGCACAAAATCACAAAGCAAAATTTGGGTTCTTGAATGTAATATTTGATTTTACACATCAATCTGGTTTAAAACATTGGAAAGATTTCAGTAGTGAATTTTGAGATTCAAAGTAAAATTTGAATTGATTCAACCAGTTAACTTTATTTTACAATCTGACTTTTGAGACTTTACTAAAATCTAGACTCTTCTTTGGTTAATTTTCCAGGCAGAAGATGAATTTGTTTACTGGCCAAATAAAGATGAGCCTATAAATTGTGAAAGCTTTAAGGTCACTCTTATGGCTGAAGAACACAAATGTCTGTCTAATGAGGAAAAACTTGTAATTCAAGACTTTATTCTAGAAGCTACACAGGTATGGACACAAGTTAAATGGCAAACTTTTCATTTTACCTATGTTTTGAATACATGCTGACTCAAGGATCTTTCTTTGAAATTAAAAGGATTCTATTTCTTATGAATTGAGGTAATTTCTCAAACAATCAATATTCCATTACTGAGAGCCTTCATTTTCAGAATCATTACACAATCAAACAATTAGTCATCACTAAACTATACAACTCTTGACTTCTATACACCCAAGAAATCAAAGATCTCCCTTTATTTTCACTCTGTTGCTAAAAGAACTTGTGTTTAAACACATTAATAAATGATTTTGTTAGTTCTCATTCTTGCATTTTAAAACAGACTCTAACCTTGTATTCTCCTAAGAAAAATGGGAAAAATATTACCTACCCAAACTTAATGTTCTGCAAGTGTACAATGACTTGATAAATGAAAAAAGATTTGAAAATGTTTAGTACAATAAACTAGGATTGTTTTGATAAATTCTCAGTTATCTCAAAGACACTTTCAACAAGATAATATGTTGTCTTTAATAAATTTTTGCTTACATAGCAAATATCTATTATTGGATTTTTTTGGATAATTTCTTATTTAGTGCTACAGTGGAATACTAAAAGATCATGAGACTTAGGCATGTGAGATTCAGAATATCATCTCAGGAAAAAAAAATTAGTTGTGCTCTAAACAGTTTAAATGCTTCATTTTACTCTAATTCTGAAATTGGTAAACTACATATGCTGTATAAGAAGTTCTCAGTGCATTTGAGGAAACTAAGGTCAGAGGCTTAAGGGATTTAATCAAGTTGCATGTCTGTTTAGTCTCTTGAGCAAGAAATAGAACTGGGATGGAGTTGAACCTAGATCTCTGCCCTCCTCACAAGCCTTTCCCATTGTCTTGCAATCTCCTCCTTCCTTTAGGGAGGTCTAAGTACTGCTGGTGTTCGAAGAGATCTGTGATATTTTCCAAACAATTTTAGCACTGAGGATTTCTTTTCGTAACTTTAAATTGAGCAGCACAGGTTCATCTTTGGTACACCCTTCCATGGTTTGTCAGCATTATCATGACACCAGTAAGGTTTACTTTTAAAATTTAAAAATACTGACTAAATCTATGCCCAGTAAATGTGGCACAATTGTTTCTTCCTTCCTAGCTAAGGGACGTGCTGCGGCTGTTGCTGCTCACTCCTGCATGCCATTGGATTTTATTGCCTAACAGTATTTCTAATTTTCCCCAGTTATTTCACTCATAATGAACTGTCAATAACCAATAGTGCTTTTTAAAAAAATACCAGTTTGAACCAGGCTTGGTAGCTCACGCCTGTAATCCCAGTGGCTCAGGAGGCTGAGGCAGGAGGATCACAAATTCAAAGTCAGCCTTAGCTAAAGCGAGGCGCTCAACAACTCAGTGTGACACTGTCTCTAAATAAAATACTAAAAAGAGCTGGGGATGTGACTCAGTGGTCAAGTGCCCATGAGTTCAATCCCCTGTATCTCCTCCACAAAAGAAAGACAAGCAAGAAAAAAAAAAGCAGAAAAAAAATACTAATTTGTTCTTTTTTCTCACAGGATGATTATGTACTGGAAGTGAGGCATTTCCAGTGTCCCAAATGGCCAAATCCAGATAGTCCCATTAGTAAAACTTTTGAACTCATAAGTATAATCAAAGAAGAAGCTGCCAACAGGGATGGGCCCATGATTGTTCATGATGAGTAAGTGTTACACTTTCAACCCTTTTACACCTGAGCTTCCTCTGGGTCTGTAAAGACCTCTGCTGTCTTCCAGCCAACCCTAATGCTTTGGGTTAACTGTGATGATTCACCCAGGGTGAATTACCCACTTATTATCAGCAAGAGTAACACAGAACACTTCTCACTTCACTTTAAGCTCCTGTTGAAGGCAGAAGTTGTGTGCACCATCCTAAGAATCTGCTCTTGCATTTTATGCTAAGAACTCTGTGATGAGACTCTTTCCACACTGGGATTTTTGCAGGAAATATCTAACCACAGGGATATTTTTCAGCCACCAGTTTCCTGAGGCAGGAGTAAAATCAATATTCTTTTTATTTTCCTGAAAGAGATATCTTTATTCTATAGATTTTTCTGGGTTTCTGTTACAAACAAGCAAAAATACTAGAATTATGTGTAACATACATATTAGATACATATTATAACCTTGGTTATTTTTTCAATTTTTCATCTGTGCCTTTTATAGCATAAAATAGCAAATGCATAAGCAAATATTAAACTTGCATTATCCAATTGCTGATGTCATGAACATGTGGCAATGTTTCCAATTAAACCATAGTTCTATGCACCAAAAAGTAGGGAAAAGTGACCAAATTTTTGTGTTTTTTATTGCAAAACTTAAAGGCTGTTTGCTCTGTGAATTCCAAATGTGTTTGATGCATCTGAATGGAGTTTTTGTTCCTCCCCTTCCCTCCAAGGCATGGAGGAGTGACAGCAGGAACCTTCTGTGCTCTGACAACCCTTATGCACCAACTTGAAAAGGAGAATTCCGTGGATGTTTACCAGGTAGCCAAGATGATCAATTTGATGAGGCCAGGAGTCTTTGCTGACATTGTAAGTAGTGGAGCAGTGAACCAAACTTTTGTTAGAAGGTATTACTTATTTCCTAGAGGCTGTGGAAATCTTACTGTATATAAGAAAGATCACATTGAGTGATAACATTAGCATGTGGCTTTCAAGCTGAGTTACAAGGCTATGTCTTCCAGAAATCTGATGGTTAAAAAATTTTATGTCTCAAGTGTGTCTTTTTACCAGACTTCTTATACTTTTCAAAAATATCTTCATTTGAAGTACCTACAAATAGACTTACCCAGCAAAATAAATGGTGGTTTTTTTCTGGAATTCAAGTTCTGTTCATCCTTGAAGAACAGTTAATAGACCACAGAAACCTAAATGTTAGAGCCACTGGCTTTTTTTTTAGTCAAATTCAGTCTCTAAAGTTAACAAATGGGTGATCCCTGGGTGCTTTTAAAAAGAGAGATGAACTATGTACATTCAAGGAAGAGACATAGCACATCTGATAACCAGTCTCAACCAGTAATTTTGAAGTTTTTATTATTGTGGAAACCAAAACTCAGTGCAAATAACATAAAGGGAAAAGTTAAGGTTGGTGCAGAAATAATAGACTCATCTTCAGCTTCTTGGCCATTTATGATAAGGACCTTAAAACAAGATCACAGCAGAGCACACACACACCTTCTCTCAAAGCAGAGCATAGGACATGCCAGACTGAGAGTGTGTGAAGAGTGCTTGGTATATAGATGGTGGAAAGACTGCATTCTGCATGGGTTGCTGGGCTGACAGCATATTGCAGTTGAGAACTCCCATAAATGGACAGAACCATTGGATATCATTGTAATTGGGAAGGGAGAATAAGCAATCTATTTGTGAATTAGTTGCAGGAGCTTAGTGCCAAAGTATTCTGCCACAAGTCGGATGGAACTTCATCACATAACCTTCTGATTCCAGGAAGCAAATGACTAGGAACAGAGTACTTACCATTGGCAAATGTGTGAGGGTTGACTCTCTAGGTCAATGAGTGTTCACTTACTGAAAAGCTACTTTAATATAATCACAAAGAGACTTTAATAAACATTGTGTGTCTTTGCTGAGTATAGCAAACCCTAAACAGAATGCCCTTCCATGATCAGTGCTGGCCTATCTGAAAATATTCCTTCTTTTTACAAATGTATTTTTTAGTGAGCTTCCTGTTTATAACTTCCTTCTTTCCATTCTCTAGGAACAGTATCAGTTTCTCTACAAAGTGGTCCTCAGCCTTGTCAGCACAAGACAGGAAGAGAATCCATCCACCTCTTTGGACAGTAATGGCGCAGCTTTGGCTGATGGAAATATAGCGGAGAGCTTAGAGTCTTTGGTTTAACGCTAAAGAGTGGGGGATCCCACATCTGAGCATCATTTTCCTCTTTCTAAAATTAGGAAAATCAGTCCAGTTCTGTTATTTGTTTACTTCTCATCATTTGACAGTAACTTTCATGACATAGGATTCTGCTGCCAAATTTACATAATTAACAACGTGTGCCTTTTTGAAAGACTTCTTGTCATTCACTTGTTATGTTTGAACTAAAATGATTAAATTTTACAGTATTTCTAAGAATGAAATTGAGGTATTTTTTTCCATATTGATTTTAACAGAAAATTTCAATTTATAGATATTAGGAATTCCCAACTACAGAAAATGTTTGTTTTTAGTGTCAAATTTTTAGCTGTATTTGTAGCAATCATCAGATTTGCTAGAAATATAACTTTTAATATAGTAGACTGTAAATAAACCACTCTGTTCCCTGTGATATTCAACATTTTACAACTGCAGTATTCACCTAAAATAGGAATAATCTAATACTTACTGTAAATACTGCTCTAGTGTCTTCACAGACCAAATTTATATTTATAATTGTAGATTTTTATATTTTACTACTGAGTCAGTTTTCTAGTTCAGTGTAATTGTTTAGTTTAATGATGTAGTTCATTATCTATTCTTACTCTGCAAGTCTTCTGATAGCATATTGTGCTAAGTAATTAACTCTGTTTCAGCATGTAATTTTAACTTTTGTGAAAAATAGAAATACATTTGTTTCAAAAGATGTTTTTATGAGAATAACACCTTACCAAACATTGTTCAAATGGTTTTTATCCAAGAAATCGCAAAAATAAATATAAATATTGCCATCAGTTTGTGTTTACTCTTGGAATGTTGTGCTGAGATGTGTGTGCCGGGAAACTGTGGACATGAGGACCTACCAGACGATGAAAGTTATAAAAGACTGGAAGGACGGGATTGGGAGTGCTATGGTTCCCAAGTGTGTCTTACAAACTTTTGCACTTTTGAGGACAACCCAGCAACATGTTCTTGATCTTGGACTTCCCACTTTCTAGAACTGTGAGAATTAATTTGCTGTTGTTTATCCACCATCCTGTGAGTGATATTTTGTTGAAACAGCCTGAAAAGACTAAGACATGGAATTAAGAAAATATGACTGAAAAACTGGGGGGCACCATGTTCCAAGAAATGTTGGGAACCTTTGGTTTAGATCCCAGCTGGGGGTTAGAAGCAGGCATATTTGTCAGAGACCCAGCATAACCAAAGATCTCACCAGAGAGGGGATTGAAAACCAAGGAAGGGAGTTATAAATCCCAGGATGGAAAAAGATTAAGAGGACCTACATTAAGGCAAATCATCATCTAAAAGCTGTGTGGAACTGAAGTGTAGGAAAACAGAATCATTAGTAATAAACAGAATTTGGTACTGAGAGCAATTCCCTGCCTCAGCCAGAACTGTCTTATAGTGTCACATAATAAAGAGGACACTGACCTCCAAGGTCAAGGATCAGAGCTGGAAGCCAGAGAAGTTTTATTTAAACCAATGTTTCTCAAAGTACAGCACAACTTGGAATGTTAGTCCATTTCCTATTGCTATGAGTTATCTAAATCTGGGTAGTGTAAAATAAAAAAAGGGTTATTTAGCTTACAGTTTTAGAGGCTGAAAGTCCAAGATCAGATGGTCCCATCAATTCAGCTGCTGGTGAGAACCCCCTTTGCTTACCTTACACTAAGCCCCACATCTTGAAAGTTCCATGACCTCACCACACTGGAGACCAAGCTTTCAACATATGAACGCTTGGAGGAAGATACTGAAACCATACCCAAATCACAGTACTTGAGAACTTATTAGAAATGCATGCCCTGTATTCCCATCTAAGGCTTACTAGGTCAGAAACTTTGAGAGTGGGGCCCAGCAATCTAAAATTGGAGGACTACTCTATAGCAACAACACTTCTGAGGGCCTTCACTTTCCTCAAGCAATATCAGGAAGTTTTCACCAAGTCCTTAGAATGGAGCTTCCCTCTCCTTTACATTTTTATTTTTATTTTTATTTTTTGTGGATGTGTGAGCATGTGTGCACACAGGCTTTTGTGCTTAGACAGAGGGGAGAAAAGTCCAATGAATAATAGCATCCCACTAATCCCAAAATGTTGGCAAGCACTTTGCATGGCTAAAAAACAAAACAAAGAATTAAAGTGTTTCCTTCTCACCAACACTTCCCACTTCCCAACCAACCAGGAGAGACAGAAGTTCTTTGGCTGCTTTTCTAATTTCTAATTTCTAATTTTCTAATTTCTAACAAGTCCTCTTATTTTATGCTTCTGTTCCATCATCATTTTGTCTCATAGTCTTTGTCCCATGAATGAACAGCTTTTGAGAAGATGTGGAAATCCTTTTTTTCTTTTGTGGTTATTTACTACTGGTGTGCCTTGCAGAATCTTGTCCAAGAGAAAATAATTATGTAAATAACATGTTTAACAATTAAGCACTTTTACACAAATTCTAATAAATACATCATGAAGCAGATTAAAAAGGTTCAAGTGAGGTGATCTTCCCTCATCTCTTGAAACTTAAAAATGAAGCATCAATTATGAGACAGGTAAAAATAATGAAACCAGATAAGCTAAACAGGTAGTCTCACCCCGCATCCATTTCCATCCATTACCAAAATTCCACCCATTGTTCTATTACATTCACAACTTTACCCACACATTTCAATGTCCTATTACGTAGTTGTGACTTCATTGTGAATGCATTTTGATTATTCTTTTGATATTGTTAAATGTGCTTTTTATTGCACACAATTTATCAGCCTTTCATTGCCATTTTTGCCTAATATTTCCTCCAGTGTAGTGGTTTACAATCAGGAGCAAAACTGCCCCCAAGGAGACATTAGACAGTACCTGGAGATATTTTTGATTATCACAACTGTGGTGTGGGAGCTAGTGGCACCTGCTGGGTAGAAATCAGAGGTACTGCTAAGCATTCTGCAATGCATAGGACAGCCCTCATATCAAAACTTCATTAGCACAAAATGTTAACACAGCCAAGGTAGGGAAACCCTTCTCTTGAAGGTGAACCATGGCTCTTGTGTTCATTTTCCTGATGTTAGTTATTTAGAATCTTTCAAATTATATTACAATAGTATGATAAACATGTCTTTATGTAAAAAAGGTTTTGCAATGTTTATAATTATTCCCTAGGACCAATTCCTGTGTGTCATTTGGGGAGTAGATTGATGATCATTTTTATGTGTCTCAATACTCTCATTTTCAAAACAGTTGTACAGTACACACCAGCACTGGTGGGGTATTAGGGTCCTGTTGCTTGTTCTACTTATAGGTTCAAGTGTCTGCTAAAATGTCACCTCCTCAGAGTGGCATTATATGACTGACCTGTTTGCAATAGCATCGCTCCTCCCAAGGAGGGTATTCAAAGCACTTAGCACTGACCATCACAAGAAACTGTGCTGTGCACCAGCTGAATGGCAGTCTGTCTCTCCACCACTCCCATCCAAGCCCTCTTCATCTCCTGATCCTGCTTTATTTTTCTCTATGGCACATTCTGTTTTCTGGCACTACCTGTTGTATTTCCTTGTCTGTTTTCTCCATTAGTATACATGGAATGGCTAGAGGTATTTTTCTCTTGTGTTAATCTTGTATCCCCATACCCAGAACAACACTTGACACATTGAAGGTACTCAGGACACATTGAAGGCACTCATTTTAAGTAAATGAATAAATGAATGAATGGATGGATGGATATTTACCTAGAATAAAGCTACTCTCTTTATAATCCTTGGAATCCTGACACTCTGTAGGTAATGTAATAAATTTACCAAACTGACAAAATGTCTACTCTTCATTTTTATAGCACCTTTGTAAATTAGCCCAACTTAAAAAGATGTTCTATAAAAACATCTCCAATTTTAAATCATGGAGACCAGTTTTGCAACATCAAAAGAATATTAAACATAAGTATAATTAATGATTTAGCTACATCCATAAGAACTATAAATTCCTTCTTAGTTCCAGTGTGATGCTTTCTGAGATGTTATGGTGATAGCTTCTTCATATAATATCAAAGCTAATCTTTAATAATGTGCCTTAATACTTAATATGTGCCTTTATGTATGTAAAGCATACATGTTCAAATTACATAATGAATCTAAGTTTTTATATTTCTTATCTGAATTCAAATTTGTTATCAAACATTATGACTTAGATTATTTCTCTAATATATGAAACATGGAAAATAAGATCTCTCTACAAGAAGATAAATTACAATTTGATATTGGAAATGAATTCTGTTTAGAAATAGCACACCCAAAATGTTAAACTTTTATTCAATTAAATATAACATTTTTGGGAAAGTAAGAATATTTGCACATTAGTCAAAATAAATAAAACATTTATTATTATAAATCATGATTGGTTATCATCCACTAATTGGCTAATTGTAAGATATTCTGGTACATTGCAAGTCTCTTCCTTCTTAGTATAATGTTGGTGTTTTAGAGTACATAGCTATAAATGTTGTGTAAATGAAACACACTAGACTAGTTTTAATAATCTTGACACCCTTGGCATTAAGTCACTAAATTTTTTTCTTAAGATATTCATTTTTTAAAAATTGAAGTGGGAATAAGAAAAACAGTTGTGAAATTGAAACTTCTCATTGCATACCCAAGAACCTCTAATCAGTCTATCAGCCATGACATTCTAAGCAGACACAAGAGACACAGACTGACCTTCTAGAAATTTTCCAAATACGCTAATTTGAAATGCCTTTCTTTTAGTGTTCCTATTATCCTGCTTCAATCCTAGGAGAGTTGCCTTAGTATTGAATTATCCAGAGAGATGGACTGACCCAAGTATCTTTTATCCTGTTGCTAACTTACTTGATGAGACTTTGTACTGAATACTATCAGCATTAAGGTTCTTAAAATTAAAACACTTAAACAGTGAGGTCTCCTATTGCACCTATATTTCAAATGAGTGCTTTAAGACACATAGGATGTGTCTTACTTGGAGAAAAAAAAAGTGAAATGGTTAGAAAATAAGTAAGGCCACTGAGAAAAGACTGATAAAGAGAACAAGAAAGACTGGTAACTGGGGTCATGACTGTTTGTTCACAAAATCCACCTACTTGCCACTCTCCTTCTAGAAAGACTTCCTTTTACAGACTGTATTTTCCAAAAATTCCGATCAATCTTTCTTCCCACACGTGATTCTTGATGGACTTGTGACTAGAGGGAAAGTGACACTGTGTGACTTCCAAGGCCAAGTCACAAAAGGTGATTCAGCCTCCATCCCATTCTCGTGAGACACTCCTCGTGGAATAGCACCACCATGCTGTGACAAGGCCCACACAGCCCTGGGAGAAACCAAGATACTGGCCTACCCCAGCTGAGCCTCCAGCTGATAGCCAGAACTGACCAGCCAGCTCTATAAGTAAGCCATCTTGAAGTACATCCTCCAGACTCCCATCAGCACACTCCCAGTGACACCGTAGAGCAGAGACAGGCTGTTCACACAGAACCATGCCCAAATTGCAGATTGATGAACAAAATAAATGCCTGACATTTTAAGCCACAACATTTTGGGATATTCTTTTTCACAGCATTAGTAACCAGAGTATTTCTTGTACTTCAAAGCCCCAGAAAGTTATAAACTGTATATATAACCTGAGTCTTCCAAAGCTAGGCTTCTGGATGTGAACTGTGTTTCACCAAATACAGGAACCACAGAATCTGGAAATAGATAATATTTTACCATGAATTGTAATATAATATTAGACCACTTATTATGTATTTGTTTATGCTTTCTGACTTGCTGGCCACCTTGTAGATACCCTTCCTTTTATAAGATTTAGAAGAGAGAAATTGACAGGGGCCATCTTCTTGACTACTTGGCCCCTGTGGATGAGCAGGGTTGCGGAGATAATGGTTTGTCTGCAGTAAGTTCTAGTGTCTGGTATTGGAATCATGACAGTAAGGCCACTAACTTCTGATTCTAGTTTATCAGCCCATGTGTTTTAATTAGCTTTTTTACTGCTGAGACTAAATGATCTGACCAGCACAATTATAGAGGAGCAAAGGTTTATTTGAGTGCTCATGGCTTAAGATATCTTAGTCCACAGAAATTCAACTCCATTCCTTGGGGCTCCAGGTGAGGCAGAACATCATGGCAGAAAAGCTTGGCAGAGGGAAGCAGTTTGCATCATCAGGAAGCAGCGAGAGAGAGAGAAAGAGAGAGCAAGAGAGAGAGACTCCACTCTCCAGATACAAAATATATACCCCAAAGCCACACTCCAATTCCAGTCTCCTCCAGCCACACCCTTCAATTAATCCCATCTGGGATTAATTCACTGATTGGGTTAAGACTTTTACAATTCAATCATTTCTCCTCTGAAACTTCCTGCCTTGACTCACATGTGAACTTTTGGGGGACACCTCCCATCCAAATCATAGCACCATGGGACCCCAGCTTGAGTGTGAGTTTTTCATCTTAGTGCCTTATATGCCCTTTTCTTATAATACCTAGAAAGATTTCTGATTCTTGCTCTAAACCCTGATTCAGCAGCCTGGAGAAGAAATGTCTAAATGCTGCTGTGACCATCCACTCATTATTTTTAGTATTTTCTCTTTCTTCCACTACTGTAGTAGCCTAAGATCATGTCTCCCTCTAGCACTTCCCTGACTCATTCTCAATGCTGCATCTAAATAAATCTTTTAGAAGCATAAAATTTCACATTAGTTCCCTGTAATGTTGACCATAAACCAGTTTTGACCTATTTTGACACAATGGTTTCAGTAATTGGGGCTAATTCAAATACCATAAATTGATGTTATTTGCCCACACTCATGCTATGAGAAAATGTCAACAAGATCTCTTAGAAGCAACAAATGATCAAGAAAATTGCCATTTTAGCATTAGTTGTCAATGCTAAAAAATAACCTAGAGTATCCTTACATACAAGTAAAAATATATCTTCTCCACTTATCTCCACTTCTACCTTTGCCACCCCAGCATGGCTGAATGAATTTTCAATGTGACAAATTTATCTCACCCCAGCATGGCTCAATGAATTTTCAATGTGACAATACCATTCTGATATATGTATACATACACATATATCTCTGTATCATATATATATATATGTATAATATATACCACATATGTATTTCTACTATACCAAGTATCATGATAGGTGCTGAATTTATTCTAGAGTATAATAAACAAACAAACAAATTTGGGTTTCCAGAGAAGCAAAGCCTGGGATGAGGTTTTAGTGTATTTGGTAGGTAATCCCCAAAAATACCTGTGAATAGGGATAGGAGTCAAGGAAGGGAAAACAGTTGATGGAGCTATATTCTTACACAAGTTACTTAGGTGGACAACTAGAACAATAACCCCATGAAGAATTCTGGGAAGCAATAGGACATCCTAGTTATGCCATCTGAAAAACTCAGGAAGGGGAGGGTCCCAATCCTTGGCATTTCTAGGCTGCTGTGCACACGGCCAAAGAAAGCCCTTGGGCAAATACATGCTGGAAGCTGAACATCAAGAGATATGTGGTGTAACAATGTGGCCAAGCAGGTGTGAGTGCAGTAGGTGTGTGGGTAAGAGTTAATATTGGCCATGGTAGAGTATTTCCCAGTAGGGATTTACTATCTCAGGCCCTAACCCACCACATTCATGTGCACTCTGCTCACAGTCTCTGTGTCAACTAAAAATCCTCCACACATCTCCCAGGGTCCTACTCAATTAGATCAGAGTGATTTGTTATTTAAAAAAATAGTACAAGCTCCTCTAGAAATTCTTAACTCAGGTTGGTAAATCCTCAAAGAAGTAACTAAGCTACTATCTGAAGGACTGGCTAGAAGTTAGCCCAACAAAGGGCAAGGGAGATGAACATCTCTGGTAAAAGAAACATCTTGAGAAAAGGCTGAAAGACAAAAGCATCTTGAGGGAGGTGAACAGAATTCTGGAGTCAGATGATATTTTGCAGGGATGAAGGAAAGTCATGAGATGAGAGGAACATTTATGCAGATCCCTAGAGAATTGAGTCTGAGCTTTATCCTGAAAGAAATGTGGAGACTCCTGCAGGATTTTAAGCAAAGGAGAACAAAACTACATTTGTAGTTTTGAAAGACTAATGTGTCTGGAGTGAGACATCAGGAGAGTGATTCTGAGGACAAGAAAGCCAGGGAACATGCTCTCACAATGATCCACATGAAATACAATAGCAGCCTGAAAGAGGCTAGTGCATGTGAGTAGAGAGATATGGATAGAGTCAAGGGACTTAATGTAGAAGTCCTGATTTGTTGAACATGGGAGTAGAGGTGGGGAAACATCAAGGATTACAAGGTACGTGTAGTTAACTAGGAAGCACAGCCAGGAAGATAGTGGTTGCCATTTCCTGAAACGTAATCAGGTGGAAGAACTGACTTAGGGGGAAATTCCTAGAATGGCCCCATTGCCAAACTCCAGTGATTAGGACAGAATCTTAAATATACACTGACTTGAAGGAGTCTGGAAAATCCAGATGTCCAGGAGATACTTGTGTCATATTCTGAAGCTTTGGTGAGAAAGTTTGGGATTCATTAGAGACGTAAATAATATTCAAAGGAGATATTCAAAGGTAGGATGCATGCAGAGCAGGGAAATGCACACAAACAAAGAAAACAGAGGCTAGGAAACATATGAAGAGCACCAACATTTAACATATGAGCAGGTTGAAACTGCATTAAATTACCATTTTCATTAAGCCCATTTTACATATTGAAACCTTTACACAATTTCAGTCAATGTTAAATCTCAAATTTCATAGTCTGTAAACTAAACAGAAGCACTGTGCCAACCAAGTATTTTTAACATTACTATAATAATTTAACAATTCATGTCTATTCTCTCATCTTTTCTCTTGTTCTTCCCATGTTTCACAGCTCCTATTCCAGTTTCTTTCCTCTACCAACTCCCATTTGACTTCTTCTTTTTAAGTATTTCTCTCAGGCTAAGGAGAATGAATCTCTTTTTATCAATAATTTGCTACTCCAACAGTATTTTTTATTTATTGGGGCTATTGGGTTTCTGTGAGGGCTTGTTTTACCCCATGCCAGCGTCACCCTGAACCAGGCTCAGAAGGAATGAACTAGGATTATTGGAGCTGCGTATGCCTAGTGGTGTCTGGAAACTGCCCAGAATCATCTTCAATCAATCAAAGATGACAGCAATATCAATACAGCTTCATGAGGCTCTCTGGTTGGAAGTGGGATTCCCAGTGTTTATGAATCTTTTATCCACCAACATAGAACTGGAAAGCACTGGAAACCTATATTAATAAACCAACAACTTAAGTTGGGGGGATGTAACCTCTTCCTGTAACAAAATAGGACTCACAATACCACATTTTATAGTTCTTGCTAGTTAATAAAGGATAAGAAATGAGTATTAACGCTAAAACAAAACTGGAAAAAGGAAGCTATTAAATTAGGTATCAGGGACAAGCACATACTACTCCAGAACAGCCAGCTTTTCTCACTGGATCCTTTTTGTATATTGCAGGTATAGTAAATGAAGCTGCACTTCACAATCAACAAATGTGAGCCATTGTAAAGAGAGATTGTGAAACATAAAGGATAGGATTTTGTATTACTCTGCAAATTGTGCCCAGCAACTAAGGAGGAAAACCCTATCATAGACATTGAAGATTTCTACATGATAATGATTTTCCATCACCAGATACTAAATTTTTATTCTAATTATTTATTTTTGGGCAATTATTTTGACTGAAAAGTGTCTTGTAGAAAGAATGCATTTATCTAATTCTCAAAAAGGTGCCCTAATAGTGGCCCTGGTAAGCTGTTCACCATCAGAGATGTTATATAAACCAGGCAGCTTCCAAATTGTATCAAGAGTTTTGGGTGTCTTCAAATTAACAGATTTCAAAGTTAAGTCTTATCATCTTAGGCAAGTTATTTAACTTTGTGAGACAAATTTTCTATAAAGTTAGAGGATTAACCAAATGATTGGTGGGATATTTTTTTCCCCTCTACAACCCCCACCCCTTTTTTTTTTTTTTTTTTGGTACCAGGGATTGAACCTCAGGGATGCTCAACCACTGAGCCACAGTCCCAGCCCTCCCTATTTTGTATTTTACGTAGAGACAAGTTCACACTGAGTTGATTAGTCCCCCGCCTCAGCCTCCCAAGTCGCTGGGATTATAGGTGTGTATGTGCCACTGTGCCCAGCTTCTCTACAATCACTTTAAGATCCTTAGTATGGACCAGATATATCTATGACTTGTTTGAGCAGCTTGGGTCTTTGAGGAATCTTCCAAAGGTATCCAAGAGATTGAAAAAAATCTCAAGCTAAAATCTCATTAACCTTAACAGAACATCAGACAAAAATGTCATTGTAAAAGAGGGAAGAAAGCTAATACTTTTGCATATCTACTAGGTGGCAGACATTCTCTTACGTGGTCTAATTTAACCTCTATAACCATCCCGTGAGTTGCTGTTGTCCATGTTTTATGGAGAAGGAAAGAGCTGAGGTATCACAAGACCTGTATCTAGTGTGATCTAGTGTTTTACAAGTCTAGAACAAGGAAAACTGGACAATACAAATGCTTTATTGGTATTATCTGGAAGAAACTAAAAGAGGCATAAAGATATGGAAGGTGCAAGGACTAAGTCTACCAGGGTGGTTAGAACCAGAGTCCACAACTTGCCCTGAGATCCAAGTCTGCCCATCATATGGTTTTGCAAATGACTTATTAGAGCACAGCCATGCTCATCCATTAATGCCTTGCCTAGGACTACTTCCACACCTCAAAAGCAGAAAGAAGCAATTTTGACACCATTGGTCTGTAAAATCTAAAATGTTTATTGCATGATTTTTTTACCAAAAAAAAAAAAAAAACAACTGAGTGACCCCTGATGGAACCATATGCTTGTTATAACTCATTCACTCATCCCCAGGTCACCACCTCCTTTAACTTTGTGAGACAAATTTACTATACAAATTTATATTGAAACAATTTACTATTCAATATACTATTACATTACTATTAAAATTTCTTCCAGAAAAATTTTGAGAGGAACAGCAGTGTTCAATTGTATCTCACTTTATTCAAGCTTACTGACATTTCCTTTATTGTCACCACCACCGACACCGACATTTGATCATCTCATTAGTCATACTCCCTTTATCACTGATTGTTACCATAAAACCCTAAGCAGTTAGTTATATTGAGAATTCACAGATTCCCCACCCTATCCAAGATGTTAGTTCCCCAGTTCCTAACCTTGGCACTGTTCCAGATTGGGGATGGAATCAATGTGACAGAAGTTGAATTTCCTAAATCATTGTGTTGAACTCAATGTTGTTTTGAAAAATCCTTAATAAAATGTATTATTAATGGAAAAATGATCTCCATATATTATTTAGGACAGATGGGACCAGATCTTAATCAATTTTGATCCTTTTCAAATGGTTCAGGAGACATTTACTCAGTTGTCATACATCTGCTCCCTGTATAGAAACTGCTTAGCCTAAAGGCACAGTTTGTTCTATATACCAGAATATGAGCACAGTCCATAAAGGTGAAACAGGTGATTCATTTATATCTTTAAAAGCAAGAGAATTCCCCACAAGGAGCAAACAAATTTACTTGGTTTGTACTCTTATAACAATTTAAGATATAATTCACATACCATACAGCTCACACAAAGTGTACAGTTCAGTGGGTTTTAGTATGTTCAGAGTTGTGTCACTACTACCTCAATCAACTCTACAGCATTTCCATTACCCCCAAAAGAAAACCCCATACTTGTTAGCAGCCCCTCCATTTTCCTCCCAATCTCCTAGCAGTAGGTAACCACTACTCTACTTTCTCTATATATGGACTTGCTTATTGTAAGCATTTCATGTATATGAAACTACACCATCTATATGGCCTCTTGTTTCTGCCTTCCTTCACTTGGCATGTTTTCAGAGTTCATCCATGTTGTCCCATGTAGCAGTACTTGATTTCTTCATTAATACTGGATATTCTTCCATTGTATGGACATACTACATTTTGTTTATTTATTTACTTTTTTGAACTTTTGGCTTGCTCCAATTTGGGGTCGTTGTGAATAATGTTCCTATGAACATTTGCCTATAGGTTTTGTGTGGAGTTATGTTTTCATGTATCCTGGTTATCCACCAGCATCTTGAGAACAACAATATCTTGGTGTCCTTGTCAACACTTTTTCTCTTTTTAATTATAGCTATTCTAGTGGCTCAACATGGTATCTCATTGTGGATTTGAGTTTTATCTCCTGATGGCTAATGATGTTAAGAATATTTCATGTGACTATTCATCTTTTTTATCTTCTTTGAAGAACTGTCAATTCAAATCTTTTGTTCATTTTTAAAATTAGATTATTTGACTTTTTATCATTGAGTTATAACAGTGCTTTATATTCTGTCTACATGTTCCTCCCTTAGCTAATATCTGATTTACGCAATTTTCCTCTCATTCTGATTATTGTCTTTTTGCTTTCTTGATAGTGTCCCTGGAAGCAAAAGGGTTTCCAACTTTCATTCTGTCCAATTTATCTTTTATTCTTTTTTTGCTTGTGTTTTGGTGTCATTAGAAGCTGTTGCTAACTAAAATCACAAAGGCGTAAGCCTATTTTCTTCTAAGACTTTTATTATGATAGTTCTTAACACTTAGGTCAGGTTCATTTTTAGTCAATTTGTGTCTGTGGTGTGAGGTAGAAGTCTAACTTCATTATTTGCAAGGGGAAATCCACATATCTAATCCCCATTTGATGAAAAGAAATATTTTTCCTCTATTGAATTGTCTTAGCACCTTTTGCAAAAAATCAAAATGTAGGCGTCATTTCTGGACTCTCAACTCTAGTACTACTTTATTCTTTTTGATGCTGTTGAAATGGTTTTCTTATCATCATTTTTGGTTCATTCATTGATACTTTATAGAAATACAATCAATTGCTGCATGATATTTTTGTGTCCCACAACTTTGCTGAATTCATTTATTAATGCTGATGTTCTGTTTTATTTTGAGTAAGTCTTTGGATTCTCTCTGGATTTCCTTTAGGTTTCTATGCCTGAGGTCATAGCATCTGCAAATAGAGTTTACTTCTTCTTTTGCCATATGAATGTCTTTTATTTATTTTCTTGCCTGTTTCGGCCCTCCAGTACAGGTTGGATAATAGTAGCAAGAGTAGCATACTTGTCTGATCTCTCATATTAGGGGAAATCATTCAGTCCTTCACCATTAAACATAATACAAGCTGTGAGTTTTTCATAAATGTCTTTTATCAGGTGGGGAAAGTACCTTCTATTACTAGTATGTGCGTGTGTTTATTATGAAAGGGTGTTGGATTTCGTTAAATAAGTTTTCTGTGCTTAATGAAGGGATCAATGTGAACTGTGATTTAATATTATCTATTTTCTTTTCCAAACTCTCAAGAGAAACTTATTTAAAAACTGACATTCACTGAATAAATCATAACTTTACAAAAAAGGCATAAAATAGCATTTTTTAAAAGGTTTGTAGCTAAGATATCTAAAGATATCTAACAATCAATTTAAAAATACAAAAATATAACTACATGAGGAATTTTTCTGACTAAAACAGTAAAATTTCATTGCTGATTATAGGAAAATATGTTCTTTGAAGAAAAAGGAAGCATAATAAATTAACTATGTGATCATTATCACTTTTATGTACATATGAAAAAGTACATGGTAGAATTATTAAGTTTCTCTGATAAAGACTAACAATTCTAAAAAAATTCATATTAAAATAGAGACTTGCATTTCAAAAGCCATTGTATTAACTTAATCAAAATATATCATGCTTTGTACTTTATAAAATAGCATATTAACAGTCATGTTTGTCACACAAATGTTGAGAGCTGTGTTGCTTGTGAAGATAAAAACAATACAATTCCCAATTATAGCTTCATTGTGCTTTGTGTAGTATATATTATGCCTTCTGCTTTAATCCGCTCCAATATTGGCCCGTAGATCTCCTTTGAGAAGGGCCCCATCAAGCCTTTTGCTTCAATTTCACCTGGAAGAAAATAAAAGTGTGATTATCATTTTAAGGTGGTGCTAAAAGTTAATTTCCCCAGCAAGAGGGAAGGTATCACCCCAGCATAATATATGGTCGGAGACCTGGCATTGTTGAGACAGCTGCTTACATGTTCCCTGCTAGATCATTACTTTGTCAACTCATTGTAAGAAAAAGGGGTGAATTTTGGATTGAAAACACAGATGGACTTAAGGGCAATGTCATAAACTGCATTAATTCCTACCAGAATGAAGGGAAACCAATCCGATTATTTGGCCACTGGTACTTGTTCAGATGGCTGAAACAGTAAATCTGGGCACTTTCCTTAAGGTCCATAATGACTCCAGCTTTTATGACTTCTTCACTGTTGATACTTAAAGACTAAGTACGTAGCTTAACTTGACATTAACTGATAGATTTTGTAGACAAGTTTGCTTGTTATTTCACATTTAAACACATTGATGTTTTCCACTCCCTTTCTTCTTCCAGACTGTCCAAAGGGAGTATTATATTCAGATGTAAAGGTTATTGAATGTATTTGTGATCATAAGGGGAGAGTGGAAAGTTAAAATTCAAATTCATTTATAGAAAGTCTGTTATGGTTTGGATGTGAGATGTCCCCCAAAAGCTTACATGTGAGACAATAAGTTTCAGAGGAGAAATGATTAGGTTGTGAAGGTCTTAACCCAATCAGTTAATTAACCCCTGGTAGGATTAACTGAGTGGTCACTGAAATGGTAGGGTGTGACTGAAGGAGGTGGGAATTAAGGGCGTGGCATTGGGGTATATATTTGTATCTGGCAAATGGAGACCTCTCTCTCTGCTTTCTGATCACCATGTGAGCTGCTTCCTTCTGCCACACTCTTTTGCCATGATGTTCTGCCTCACCTCCAGCCTGGAGGAATGGAGCCAGCCTTCTATGGATGAAGACCTCTGAAACCGTAAGCCCTCAAACAAACTGTCAGCAGCCAGCCACAGCTCCCATTCAGCCGTGAGATCACCAGAGTGAACACCTGATACTCTACAGTAAACTGAGTTGCTAAGTTATGATGTTCATTAGGTTAGATGTAGTCAATGCATTTTCACCTTAAGACATTTTCAACATACAATGAGTGTATCAGGATGCAAGCCTATGGTAAGTCAAGAGGCATCCATAATCTTAAATACTGGATATAGACAACATACTGACTGAAATACAAAGTTTAATAAAATGTGGTTCACAAAGGAAGGAGATTAACATTCCTTCAGGGTCCCTGTATGTGGTAGGAATTTGGTATATTATTTCACTCAAATATGACTATAGCCTTATGAATTAGGGATAACAATACCCACATTCAAAATGAGGGAACTGCTCAGAGGGGCTGAGTAAGTGATGCCCCATCATAGCTCTCATGACTGAGCTGAGTGGAAATCAGTCTCACTCCAAAGTCAATGTTCTTCACTCTCCACAGTGTAACCTCCCAGTAAGAGATCTTCTAAATGGCTCACTTACAGTCAATGCCAGTGTTATGATCAAGAGTAATTATCTAACATCCAGGCACTGAATGACTTGAAGGTGATATGAAGAGAGAATCAGCCCTTAAATGAGCAGAACTTACCATCAAGCAACATTTTGGCTGCCATGGCAGTGGGTAACCCCACAGTTTTAGCCATTGCTGAAAAACCATTGAAGTCTCCATAAACCACAAGATCAACAGTTTTAGTTTCTAAATGTCCAGAAGGATGTCTGATTCCAAAGCTGTCTCTCATCACAATCATGTCTTTTTCTTCAGGACCTTAAGATAAATAAGGACATTTTAAAATGCCACTATAACTCAAATAACTCATTATAACTCAAATATTGTACCTCTGCTCCTGTCTGACCCCTTCTGCTCTCACCAGCTTTCCTTTCCATTGTACATGGTCATTAGACCATTATCCTACTGCTTTTCAGACCAAAGACCAAGGGAAAAACTCAAGGAAATTAAAACTCTGATCGTATTGTTTTGTCGAGGTCAGCATCACTGGCTATGCAGTCATAAGGACACTGCTGTAGAGGAGACATACTTAATTTGAATAATGCTCCTTTAGCATTTTCCTAATAAATTACAGTAAAGCTATATTTTTTTACTTTCTCATAGTACCCAAGTTCATTCTTACCTAATATCCTCACACTATAGAAAAACAACTCAAGTGCCCTTTCCCTCACATCACACTGTTCTTCCTGCCAATCTAATCCTCTGACTCCATACTATGACTTGTCCTCAGGGATACTTCTCTAAGACCTCACAGCTTACCATAAGAGAGTTTCAAGGCCAAATGCTTGGAGAGTGCGTCCACAATGGAATCAGCCTGGGGGACTTGATCATCCCCAAGTAAGCCCAACCTGAAAAGTACAAGAGGTGGCTGCATTAATTCAAGCCCTATGCATGTTCTTATTTGGAAGCAGAAAAGAGCATCACAAATTTTATCTCAAAAGGCCAGAATCACAAATTACTGCCCAAGTTCTAGGACTCTCCTAAACTATAAAAGGATGATAATAGCAATATAGTAACCTTGGAGTCATCCCCAGACACCCCCAGGAACGGCTCCTGGTGGCAGAGTAGAAACAGTGCACTGTAAATCCACATTGTTAAAAAGCTTTTTGTGAGAATAATTTACAGATTAGCTGTTCCAAATTAAGTATATCTACATACTGCATGGTAGTTATATGAATAAACATTTTAAAGTATTGGGGGAATACTCAGAGAATCTCCTACAAAAAAACAAAATTGAATGGGAAAATATTTCAAATAAGTATTTTCCAAATTTTAAGTGTCATTGGGTTCCTCCTTTTACCTACTTTTTATCCCCATATGAGCATGGTACGCAGTAATCCCTCTACAGTAGACCAACATTAGAGCAGCTCCTTAACCCAAAGCAGATGTAAAATGTTTGGTTGTATCTTTACCTTCCTTTGACTAGAAAATACCAAGTAATCATTGGTCCAATATATTTTGCTCTAACTTAATGGTGGGTGCCTACCATTCAGCAGCCTCCAGCTGAGTCAGGTCCCCTCCCAATTTCTTAAGGACAGCTTCCTTAAGCACATCACACGTAGAGGAGCGTGAAACCCCAACTAGGTCACAGAGGAGTTGTTTCTGGTTAGAAAAATAAAGACAATGAATCTAACATTATTATGCTACGTGCATGTATGACTACATAACCAGTGTGATTCTACATAATGTACAACCAGAAGAATGACAAGTTATATTCTATTAATATATGATGTGTCAAAGTGAATTCTACTGTCATGTGTAACTAATTAGAACAAATTTTTAAAATTGAAAACAGTAAAGATAAAAATATGTTCCTAATAAAATAAAATACAGATTAATTGAGACATTATCCTATTAAGACATTGAACTCAAAGAACCTCAATATTTTAAGTTAGAAACAGCAACATGCATGTATCTGCACCCCTACACATCCATAAATGCATGGTATCCCAGAATGATATTTCAGTGTAAACACTCAATACTAAGTGAAGGAAATGCCAGCATACTTCTAGGTTTCATGTATCTTCTATGTCATATTTTTCACCCATTCTTCCCCACCCTCTAGCAGTCAATTTTGGCCAGGATAAAGTGGAAGGGACTTGGCTGCTGTGGTTGCCAGTAGCAACCAGAGTTCTTTTGTAGGTTCAAGAGATGAGAAAGACCTTACAGGTAGAAAAATCTCAAAAGAACACTTAAACAGTGACCACAGCTGTTTCTACTTCCTAAACAAAACTTTTGCCATGCTTCCAAAGAGAAAGTCATGCTTTGCATCAGGGGTCAAAAAGCTGGTTCACAAGCCAAATCTGGCTCATTACATGTCTTGTAAATAAAAGTTTTATTGGAACATAGTCATGCTTATTGATGTATGTATTGCCCACGACAGAACTGAATGGTTCCACAGAGACCCATAAAGTTGAAAATGTTTACAATATAATCCTTCGCCAAAAAAAGTTTGTAAACCACTGTTCTAGACTACAGCAAACAACATACTGGGTCCGTCCTAAGAATGCCTACACCAACCTCCCCAACCTAGCTGCCTTAAACTCAAGTGCCCTCTAAAGATATTTACTCACTACTGCCCAACAGGTGAATTTATGATGGCAAAACTTAAAACAGCTTAGAGACACACAAAAAAACTACATTGAAACACTGGTCCTCTTCCCAGTGGTACATTTCTGTTGGCATTTCTGCTGAAATATGGGCACATTACTGTAAGTTGAATGATCAGTTGATAACAAGTTAACCCTTTATATTCAGTTTCAAGCCTCCAAAATCCCTTCCAACTTCAAGACCGAAGATTTGGCCATCAACTGAGGAACTGAAACTCAAATTACGCATGGTCATGAATGGCCAAAGGAGAGAATTGGTGGGATTCAGGGATTAGGAGTCCAGCTCTGTAATACACCAGCATCTCCCCTGGATTATTATATTCAGGGGCCCAAGTGACTCCTCCTACCACCACACAATTGGAGGATCCCAGAGCCTAAGGCAGAGAGCAAGAGATCTAATTTCAGGGCTCAGGGAGTGATCCAAGGGTACAAGTTGATGTGGAAAATAGGCTTGGTGTGTCAACCCTTGCTCTCTCTGTCCTCCAGTAGTAGAAAAGAGAAAGGCATTTAGGGCAAGGATTTATCTTCCTACTTCAGCTGCAGGCTACACAGCTGATCATTTCAGAAAGCTTTTCTGAAGAGTAACAGACAGCACACAATTTTGGAGTGTCACTCACCCAGGTGAGAGGGTTGGCCTCAGGTCGAAGGGCAGGATACTCCTCTCTGTTTATCAGACCCAATTTTACAAATCCATTCAAAGCTTTGGAGTATCCCTGAAACAAGAATTAGTAATCAGTACATGAAATTTTTCTCTTATAAGAAAACAACTTTTAAGTTTTTTGTAAAGAGGATCTATCTTTGTAACTAATTAAAAAAAACAGAAAGAAAATAGTCATTTGTATTGCTGATATGGACACAATCACCTGCAAGCTCAAACCAAGATCAATAGTGTCATAAAAATTCTACTAGTTTATATAAAATACATTGCAAAACCTGGGTCTTTAATTTCTGTTTCTGGGTACCATGTGAGCGGTGAGTGATTACAGCAGAAGGGCAAATATCCATGTGCAATATATATATATATATATATATATATATAGTCAGTTCAGCAGTCTATTATTTAATAGAACAGTTAGTTTTGCTCTTTCATATCATGGAAGAAGGAACTTATAGGAATATCCCCCAAAGCAGATAATCCATTCTACTGAATAAGAACTTCAAGCATATAAAGAAAAGGAAGAAAGGTCAAGAATCAAAGAGAGTTTCTAAAATGTAGATATGCTCATATCACCACTCAGATTAAAATTCCTCATATGTCCTTCAAGTTAAGACATCTGAAGTTCTTGGTATGTTATATAAAACCCATCACAACGTGTCCCTGCAGCCTGACTCACCACCTCTCACCATCCCTAAATGCACTAGGTTCCTCTAGAGATCAGGGTCTCTGCACCTGAAGCTCCTGTGCCTGGAACATGTTAACCACCTCTCTTCAGTTATGGAATGTCTGCTCGTCTCTAGGACCCAATTAGCACACTTCTGAGACCCCAAGAAAATGGGTATTCCCTTCTCTGACTTCTCCAATCTTTGTACATACCTCTATTGTGGCAATTAACACATTATACTGTGTCTATTCAGCTGGACTATAGGCATAGAAAACAGGAAAAATATATTTAATTATATTATATATACTATATCAGCACAATTTATTACTGACTGTGTATCCTTTGTTCCCATGTCTTTACGCCATCTTCCTGCATTCTAACATTTCAATCTGCTAAAGGAGAACAAGTGAAAGCCATAGTGGTTTGTTCTGTGTGCAAATCAGAGGGGAATGGGAGGCCTAAAATCGGGAACTCAGTAGTTGCTGCAATAACTGCTCAAGGAGAAACAGGAAAGTAATGTTGGGAAGCAAGGTTTTAAAAATAAATAATAATTCCTGTGGCCATTAAAGATTTCGTTATGTGTGGTCAACTAGTAATTTTCATACTTCTGCAAGGTTGTAATCTAGCTGTTCAAAGAAGAAAGACATAAAAGGAATATGCAAGTTTGCTTCAATGATGTGACAGGTATTAAGGATTTCTTAAGCTCAGAAATATAGGTTTGGTTTTGTTTTGTTTTTACAGTGCTGGAATTGAACCCAGGGCTTCATGCATGCTAGAGAAGAGCTAACACTGAACCACATCCCCAGTCCTAGAAATAGTTTTATGGAGACCTTCAGAAATGAAGTTACTTTATATATTCAGTCTTCAAAAAACACTGCGCAAACTGCTACCATGTGGTAGGGGCTGAAGCCTCAGAGGTGAAAACCTTATTTCCTATCCTTGAAGAAACTGCAGACCACGGGGTCAGTCAGATAAGTCAAATGAATGATGCCTGGCAAATAGTGATCAATATCAGTGACCACCAATGACCAAGCTACCAAAGAATAGTATTTGGTGCTATGACAGCATGAACACTGTCATGGGGGCACAAAGGAGTGGAAACTGGTATAGATGGGAGAGTTTGGGCTCAAGGGGAACAGGGGAAGGTGCTATCACACTGGGTCTGGAAGAACAGCAGGTGAAAGGCAGGCAGAGGAGGGTAGCCAAGGCCTCCCTGTCATATCTGAATGACAGTGCCTCCTCTCCAACCCTGGAGAGTGTACTTGAGTTGTTGAAGGTTGTGATAGTTTGCCCAGGCAGTCCTCAAGACAAACACTGCAACATCTTCTATCATCAGGGGTTCCATGGACTTAGCACTCATCCATGCACATTCTTGATGGTTTTAGTCAATACTTAAATCTATTAAGATCCTTTATTCCTTAATCTGAATATTTGGAAAAAGACTATACTGAAAGCTATCCAGAAATTCTAACTTTTGGACTCCCCCTCCAAAAATGTTACTACTCACATACATAGAATTAATTGAAGAAAGGGCTGGGGATGTAGCTCAGTTGGTAGAGAGCCTGCCTTGTAAGCACAAGGCCCTGGGTTCAATCCCCAGCACCGCAAAAAAATAAATAAATAAATAAAGAATTAATTGAAGAAAAACAGACCAATAAATCTTCCAGATCAGGGAATGGCCTGGCTAGTTCAGATAAGAATTTCTGCTGTGCCTTCAGGCTTTCAGGACAGCCATGGTTTCTAGGTCTTTTAGTACCTTATCATGGACATCTTGTCTACCTCTGGATCATAAGGATATCACACTCATGAGAATATGACTGTCAACCTGCCCTCTGAGAGCTTATAATCTTTTTTGGGGAGACAATAAAAATACACATTAAAAACATAACTGGAGATACTAGGAAGTAAATGCTAAGAGATATAGAAGCAACGGATGCTCTAACAAATAAGAAATAAAATGGTTGTCTTTTATTTAAAAATAAATAGGGGCTGTGGGTGTAGCTCAAGTGGTAAGGTGCCTGCCTAGTATGTACAAGGCCCTGGGTTCAATCCTGAGCCCACAAAAAAGTAATAATAACAATAAATAAATAAATAAGAGTATGAACCTGGAAGACATTATGAAACGTGAATGAGTCAGACAAAAATATTGTATGATTGCACTTATATGTGAAGTCTTTTTTTAAAATGTCAAATACCAAATATGCAGAGATAAAGAATAACAATGGTCACCAAGATCCTGGGGCAGTGGGGTTGCAGGGGTGTTGGGAGAGGGTGGAATGGGGAGAAGTTGAACCAAGGATGCAAAGCAGCTGATAAATAAGATGTAACTCCCAAACTCATGGCCACAAAGAGCTCTGAATATCAGCTTATTTTGGATACTTAGAGATGTAATAAGTTAAGGACCTCAATATGAAATCAACCTGGATTTAGGATGCCCCCTAAATCCAAAGGCTGGTATCCTTAGGAGAAGAGGAGAGAACATTGAGGGTGATATGAAGATGGAGGCAGAGATGGACTGATAGGACCACATGGCAAACCTCCAGAAGAAGGTCAACCCTGCCCACACCTTGATTTCAGACATTTGGCCTCCTGAACAGTAACGGAATAAATTTCTGTCATTTTAAGCCATTAAATTTATGGCAATGTATTATGCTAGGAAACTATTAAACAGCTTGTCCTGATCCAGTCAAACTTGCAAATGCTCTTCTGTGATCAATAAATGTGTAATGGACATGTGTATTTTTTCTCCTATAATTATTACCCATTTGGTGGTTTAAAAATACTTCATATGTGCTTTGGGGAAGTCCCTCTCACCTTGTCCCTTGCCCCAGTCCCAATTCAGGTGTTTCCAATGAGATTGACTCCACCGTCATCTCTAGAGACAAATATCATATGGCAAACCATATTTTTATTCTACCAAACTCAGGGATAAATCCCAGCTAAAGGAGACAAAATTACATTTTTAGTGATTAGAAAGATGAGTGAAAGAAACTAAAGATTCTGCCACCCGCCTGCCAGTGCTGTGTGGAAATTGAGACTGCAGGGACTCCTGGCAAGAAGGACTGGGAGGCAACAGAAATGGAGTCCTGGTGTCACAAGCCTGGAGCTGGCCTTGGCCCGCCCCCGACTGCTAATGTCAGCACATTCTCCTTTGTGATTTTGAGTTGGGTCTCCTAGAACTGTTAATCAGAAGAGAAGAGAGGCCCCAACTTGGTTTATCATTTCAATTACTTTGATCAATAAGGAAAATTCAGTATACACACCACTTACATCAAAAATGGCAAGGTGTTTAATCTACAATACAGTTGCTTACCTTATACCTCAGTGTCCCCCGCAGCAGTGTGTGGGCAGATGGAATGCCGTAGATCTCAGCGTATCTGATACTGTCTCTGTTGGGATACCCTTCCAGATTCAGTCCTGGGAAGTAATCCATGGAAGTTACTGCATCCAGAAAGGAGACCCCTCCTTCGACATTCACGACCTGGGAACATTGAAGAGGTGCAGGTGGGGTTACAGCAGAGCTTATTCCTCTTTGGGTTCATCTGCATACCCAAAAGAAACAGAAGTTTGAAAAATAAAATTTTAACAAAACCACCATAATCTGCATCCCAGAGTCAAGCAGTTTCATTGTTATCATAATTTATGTTTTTCAGTAAGTTTATGAATTATGATAACACTAAGCTAAAAATAACAGGTACTCATTTAAACAGCTTCTATGCTCAAATTAGCATGGCAATATTCTTTTTTTTCACTCTCATACCCCTTCTGAATGCCGTATCAGGCATGAGTCACACTTTCCATTCACACAGCTAGCATTTATTGAGCACCTACTATGTACATGCCGGGGATCACACAAATTGTGGAGAGAATAGGGACAGTGATGAGTCAGATGCAACTCTTGTCTACCATCCACTCCTTTTCTCATTGAAAATTTACTAAATGTCTACCAAGTGCCAGGAACACTGATGGTGATATGATGTAGCAACTATAAAGAGCTCACAGCCAGACAAGTACATAAAACTTTGTGTGCATGTTGGGTATGGTGAAGGGCAGGTGAGATTTGGGGGAATGCTCCCTTCACAACAAAGACAATGCTGAGATCGTGCAGTGAAACTCAAAATAAGTCCTACCTATAATCTTATGGCTGATGAGAAGTTAATCATGGATCCCCAAGCTCTTTGATATCTCACGTCTTTTACCTGTACCTCTTCCCCAACACATATTCAAAATGCAGTAAAGTGTTTTTTGTTTTGTTTTGTCTTTAATTTGAGGATTACATTTTCATTTGGTTTGTGAGGTTTGTGGTTATTCTAGGGATAATGCAAAGCATGCTGGAGTGATCAAATCAGGGTGAGACTTCAGATCAGGGCTCCTAGTGAGTGGATTTTGTCCTGGCTGCATTGCAATCTCTGACCACATCTCTAAAACTGCACCCTCAGCACTGCACAAAAGGGCTTCCAGGGGACCTCAGGAGGGGCTCAGAAGGAATTTTCCTAAAGGAAATGCTTTGGCTACACTTAATGATTCCCATAGTTATTCGCAGATGGACTCTGCATGTGCCTTAGTATGAGCAATCAACAACTCATCTAAATATGGCAGAAGCCCAGAAGGAAAAGGGCTGCCCAGGCTGTAGTGTCAGGGTTGGTGGAGTCTCTCTGGTTAAAATGCTCACTTTTCAGCCTGCAGGCTCAGTCTACTATTTCAAGAGTGAGAATCTGAAGGACGTGAGGAATGCCTTCCATTTAATTTTCTTGCAAACCCTTTTGGCATGCACCACCAACATTTCCAGGAAGACCATTTCTGTACTATTTGTATAAAATTTCTTCTAATATGATTCTAAAATTTTTTGAAATCAAATAAAGAAGGTGAATGTTGACTTTTAGGGTCTCAACATCCATCTCCCTTCTATAACCTATGGCAATTCCACAGTTCTGTTTACTTATTTGAAGGCTAGGAAATTTTTAAAAAAGAAAAACAGAATAAAGATGATGAAATATGAAAGCCCAGCACTTTACCAATAAGAAATAAATCAGTTAGTTCTTAAGACCCGTCATGAAATTCTTGGGAAGAAAATCAGGAACTGTAAACTGAATGGTAATGATTCATTTAGAGAGACTGACAGTTGGCTAAGCAACCAGATCCAGAAAATTACAGGGTAATCATTACCACTTGTATCAATTCAGATTGTATTTCTAGTGACATACTATGGGTTCTATAATAAACCCTGTCATGTTTAATATTTAAGTAATGACTTGAATGAAGACAGAAAGATGTATCTACTTCAAAGAGAGCATGCATTTCATTTCTTTCTTCTCTGACAATACTAACATCCAAGACCCACTCCTAGCAGAATCTGGCTCATTACTCATTGCTGTTGCAGGCTGTTCTAAGTCCAAATGTTTTACACAGACACACACACACACACACACACACACACAAATAAATATCCTACTCATTAAGAATCACTGCCATATGTTTTAGATCAAACAACCAAATCACCACAATAAGCTTCATCACTAAGCAGCAAGGAAATTTTTTTCCTATGTAATTCATATTTATTTATTTTTATCTGTTCTTTTTAGATATACATGACATTAGAGTATATTTTGACATATATATATAAACATGGAGTTTATCTTATTCTAATAGGTTTTTAGAAAGTCACCTGATTCTAAAGTCCTGGAAATTCTGACTATGCACTGGTGTGATGTAAAAATTGCTCAAATGATACAACAAGGAATTTAACACAGGAAGCATACAGTTGTTTACACCAGGCCCACTGTATTTCAGGCACCTTGGGTACTTTCTCTTTCACCTATGCAACGACATATTTTTCAGAGGTAGAAACTGAGGCTGACATAGTCATCAAGGAGCAAATTTGAACCCAGTCTAACCGAATCCAATGCCCATGTGCTTTCTACTTCATCACACTGTCCTCTTAATTGTGCTTATTTCTGGATGAGTATTTTGAAAGGATATTGACACCTCAGATTATACCACCAGTGGAGCATCTGAATAATGCTGTTATGGATTCCTGTGGGCAGTGGGAGAGTCATGATTGTCCTGATTTCCTGAAAAGGAGATGCTGGCTGCAACAGGCAGGTGCTGGCAGGCAGAGGTAAGTAGGCTCCTAGAAAACTTACCTTGAAGCTCTGGTTGCAGAGGAAGCAGTTTTTACTTGAAGTATGTGCTTGTCTGGGGTGGACTGAGAGAGGAAGCTGAAGGAGATAATGGCAAAGCTCTGCCACGTCCTTCCCAGACTTAAGACTGTCCCTTCCCAAGATGGAAAAGCAAAGACCACCCATGGAGGAAGAGGAAATAGGAGAAGATGAATCATTGTCTCCAAATATGTGGAAGGAAATCAGATTTGTTAGGAATCTGATTAGAATTTAGAACTAGTACCAGTGGCTGGAACTTACTGCAAGGACGTGATACAATATGCCCTAACTCATAGGCCACTTTCTAATTGTTGGAAAAGTTTGACACCTCGATTTTAAACAGAGGTCACTTGGCTCCCCCATTATGATTCTGTGTGTCATTAAGGATGGACTTGTGGTGGAGGTGATGGTGGGAGTAGATGGAAGGAAAAGAATACAAGAGAGGTTTTAAGAAGTTTAACAGTCTGGTTCGGGAGACAGACTGGATACACTTGAGTTACTGAGTGACTAATACAACACCCAGAAAATTCTTAGACAATCAAGTGTCAAGCATTTGACATGTGATTGAGTTCAGACAAAAGAACAGTGAATGGAAAAACTCTGTCCACAAGAGGAAATTTAAGCAGGACCTTGAAAAAAGTATCATTTTAGCAAAGAAAAGAAAAGTATCATGTTTTCTTTTTAAATTCCCCCACAGTGCCAGGAAAATGTCAAAAAGAACTTCTTTCAAATTCAACAAATATGACTTCTGCTGCCCGAGAGTAACCTTTTGCTTTTCCTGAGCTCTCATGACCATTCATTTCTTTATTTTTCTGATATCTACTTAAGACAGGCCTATCAACCAGTTGTTAAGCAGATTGCAATGTCTAGGACTTCGCTGAGTCATATTGCTAGAACTCTACACAAAGCTGATTTCATTGTCCTCTTTAGACAAGAAGCCCAAAGTCAAAATAACAGAAAGAGACAAACATCATTATCCTATGTACATGTATGATTATGCAAATGGTGTGACTCTACTTTGTGTACAACCAGAGAAACAACAGTTGTACTCTATTTGTGTACAATGAATCAAAATAAATTAAATTAAAAAAAAAAAAAAAAGCCCAAAGTCCATCCAGCCCATAGTAGAACAAAACCAGGCCCATGGGCATCCAATCCCTTGCTCCATCCAGTAGGCATTCTGCTAAGCCTTTCATTCTGATCTTCCCTAGCATTTAAATGGCCTCAGGAAAATAAGAATTTTGCACAATTGAAGAATTTTTCCAGCCTAAAGGAGACGCCATCATCTCCTACAGCTTGTTGTTTCTTATAAGAAACATAGACCAATCTCTTCCCAGATGCAAAAGATGGAAGTTGCTGCTCAAATGCAACAGGAGAATGTCAGAGGTGAGAACACGTTGGAAGAACATCAGACTGAGATTCTGGCCCAAACCTTCGTGATTCATGGAATTGGAAAACTAGATGGAATTTCAGCCGTTCACATTGTATATGCAGAAACTGATATCCAGTGGACTTTAACCATTGCCTGGCCTTTGGTGACACTGTGAAGGAAACCAGTACTTGGTTTCTTAGCCTGAAGCACTCAGTGTATCTTTCCCACATTGACCTAAAGTGTCCTCTTGTTTAGTAGTATTCTAAGTGCATCTGTAGTCTTCTGATCATTACATCATTGATTCTCAAATTAGAAACACCTGGGGATATTTTTTTAAATCCCATTCACCAAAACTCTGGTGAATCACAATCTTTAGGAATAGGGCCCAGGCATCCATAGTTTTTAAACTCTCCTGGGGGTTTCAACATGCAACCAAGTCTACGACCATACCATACATCCATAGGCACACAAGACCTGGCTGATAACAATATCCACCTGGGCTTGATCAGATGTTAGCAATGGAAACAATCAATAAGGCCAAACAAGTAGGAACCACTTCCCAAATATGAATCTCTCTAGGGTACAGCATGACATACAAAGACAGACACGTGATTTAGATACCGACTCAGTCACTTGTGTCTGTCTATAACTACCTTCTCCTTCCTAGATCTACTTCATGAACCACAGCTCAGCCTCCTCTCCATTGCTTTTCCTTCTCTCTCCACCAACTTCACCTAGGCCAGATCAATCACCCTTTCATCTGTATTTCTGTGGCATGTTAGTATACTTTAGAAATTCTTCCTCTTAAATTATAGTTATTTATTCTAGTGTCTATTTTTTTTTCCTGACAGGAAGAAATTTAGAAAAGGGGAAAGAAAAGGTTTTGAAGTCATTTAGAACTAGCTTTGAGTCCCTGCTGATGACCTTGAACATCCTCTCTGAGCCAGTTTCCTTAGATAAAATGGTGAAAATAATTCTAAATGCAGAATTCTTATGTTCTGTTACACAGCAGCTGGGGATGAAATTTTAGTTTCTTTCTCAAATGCCCTGAACTCTCCATTCAAAGAGAAAGCTCCATCCAGCTGTGAGTTCTCTGAGGATGGGAACTGCATTTAGGTGACAACCTTTGGTGTGTTATCCCAGGGTCAACAACAGCAGCTACTCAGTAAGTTCCTGTTGTGCTGAAGGAAATGCAGATGACCAGAATTTGTGAGTATAGGGATGAAACGTGAATTTCCAGAAGCAACTTGCAAGAAGACAAAGAAGGAAGAATGAGTACAGGCTTTGCTGGAAAGTAAGACCACACTATATGGTATAGGAGATGTATACTGGGAAGGAAGAGACAATGGGAAGCAGGCAGCAGAGCCATTGTTGGGGGACCTCAGCAGCAATTCAGGGAGAGAGAGCTTAGACTTTGTTAGGCAGTTATTGCAGGTTTGTATCTCTAAAGCTTTGAGGATATTTCTTTACCTTTCCATTGAGCAGATAGGTAGCAGGTTGCATGATATTCATCAAAACGCCCACTGGACTCCAGCTAAATTTGTATCTCAAAGGGTTGTCTGAGTGTTCAGGGGCTGGGAGCCCACCACAGTAGGAAACATAAGATTCAATCTGTAAATTAAAGCATTAATGGATTAGGGAGAATAAACAATAAGTTAGGAAGAATAATGAATTTAAATCATCAACTGAGGGCAATGATTTGAATGGGATAAATTTGCTATAACTTTTTTCTTCTTTTAAAGTTACTATGCTAAGTGAAATAAGCCAATCCCAAAGAAAAGGGGTTGAAAGTTTTCCCTGATAAGCATATGATGATATAGAATCTGGTTGGGGGAGGGTGAGAGAGGAATTGAGGATAATCAGATTATGTAGAGGGAAATAAGAGAGGGAGGGAGTGAGGGTATAAAAAGTGTTGGAATGAAACAGACATCATTAACAAGAATGATAAGAATGTACATCATGCACAACCATAGAAATGAAAATTTGTACCCCATATGTGTACAATGAATCAAAATGAAGTCTGTAAAAATAAAAAAATTAATAATAAAAAAATTCACAAAAAAAGTTACTAAAGCATTCAAATATATGTCCTTAACATCAGACACCACTTGATTAACTCAGATATAGTTGATACATATGAAAAAGAAAAAGAATCTCTAGAGAGAGTAACTAACATTTTGTTCACTTAAAAATTAGACAGTTTAATCCTTGTCAGTTCTAGTACATATTCAAATTTATATATATTTGAATATTAAAACACATATTCAGTAGAACTTTGTCATGCAAATATCTCATACTCCAACACACTGATGATATTCCAAAAACTCTTTTCTAACTTTCATAAGTTAAACTATATTATAGAATATCCAAAGAAGTCTAAAATTTTTTTGAAGCTAAAATATTGTATTTTTCTAAAAATTAGTTGCTACTGAAGATTCAGACAGTATTTTACTCTACAGATAAGTCTGCAGACACAAAATTTTATTTGAAATTACTAGTCAAAGGATGAGCAATAATGCAGAAGCATCTTTCATAAGAATTATAGAACGATTGTTTCTATACTCAAGAAACAACCTCTTAATGTCTTTCTAAATGGACTTTGGGCAAAGACTGGGCTCACCGTGGCTCCCAATTCTTTGGCCTTATCAATTGTTTCCATTGCCAACATGTGATCAAGCCCAGGGTCCAATCCCAATTCACCAATGACAGTGATTCCAGCATCCTCCACACTGCAACAGGTGGAAAGAGGAACAATAAAAAGTTGGATATAAAGTAAAAGCAAAGCCACAGAGCCACTTAATTTGTTGGAAATGGTTGAAACACACCTTTTTTCCAATTCTTTCAGTGCTGGTGTGATGTAGCTTGCAGTGATCATGTTAACTTTGTTTGCAATGCATGCCTTGGCCACGACAGGATGCAACACATAAGGCAACAAGCTTAAAAACAGAGGCAAAAACGAATCAGAAACTCTCTTTTCCAACCTTCCCATTATGGTTTGGATCTGAAATGTCCCCCAAAATCTCACATGTTTAAGGCTGGCTCCCCAATTCAGCAATGTCCAGAGGTGGAGCTTTGGGGAAATGGTTGGATAGCCTCTTACCTCATCAGGGGATTAATACATTCAGAGCTGACCTGACCAGACTACTGGGAGATGGTGGAAACTGTAGGCAAGTGGGGCATGGATGGAGGAAATGGGTCTCTGGGAGCATGACCTTGGGGCCTATGTCTTGTCCCTGCTCCAACCATTTCTCTCTGCTTCCTGGCTGCCATGAGTTGAAAAGCTTTCCTCTGTCCTTCCCTTTCACTATGATTTTCTGCCTCACCTCAGATCCAAAGCAATGGATCCAGTCTACCGTGGACCAAAATCTCTAGAACTCTGAGCCAAAACAAATCTTTATTTCTCAAAGTGACTTTCTTCAGATATTTATCACTTGTGAAAAGCTGACTAACACACCTCCCTTGCCATGCACCTTGATCTGTGCACTAACGCTCAGAAGGCACTTCTCTCAGAAATGACCAGGGGCTCCCAGGGGATTATAGAATAAATTCACCCTGCTAGCACATTTCAAAGCCTCCTCAGTGACCTTCACTTAACCTCCATCTCTTCCCTCAGTTTGTTCCTAAGTTATATGGAACAAAAGGAGCGATTATAATCCTCCACTCAAGGCCTAGAGGACAGGACTTCAGTTGATGCTGTTTTGACTTTTGGAAAACAGGATTAGAGCTCACCATTCTTTTTGAATGTGACATAGTGAGCACTCAGTAGGACATAACTTGAGTTATTTGACTTTAACCCAATTAATTCAACTCAAGAGTTGAAAATGTCACTTTTGAAAAACACACAAAATACAAATGGAATTTTCAAAGAACTAACCAAATTTGATTATTATTTTACATTAAATCATTAAAAACTAAAATTTTAAAAACTAAAACCATTAGAATTTAATATATTATTATGATTATTTGTAGAACATTTTTTGTCCATTTTATTTCTGTGGCCCCTATCACTATATTTATATCAAAATACTTTTTCCAATTTAAAAAATAAAAAAGTTATTTAAGGAATAATACAGGATAATAATATTACTATTATTCAGCATAGAAAATTCACCAAGTACAAAAAAAATTAATCCTAAAACAGATTTTGCTAAGCTAGCTGCTACTAAAGGCTTAATTTTGAATTTTGCATGTTAATAGATTGCCTATGTAGATTATCTTGTCATATTTGCTTCAGATTTCCTTCCAAGTGCGTTTTATAATGTTATGTTTTTTGTTTTGTCCAAAAACAACATATTTAAGTGGCCATGTGTGATAAAATAAATTCTTTTTGTTTTACTCAGGTTAGACTATTCAATTTCAAATCAAAATTTCTTGTAATAGTCATATCACTTCCAGACAAGATCTATTTATCTTTAGTCAATTTTTGCTGAATAAAAATTAATTTATGGGCTGGGGTTGTGGCTCAGGGGTAGAGCACTTGCCTAGCATGTGTGAGGCACTGGGTTCGATTCTCGGCACCACATACAAATAAGTAAATAAAGTTTCATCAACAACTAATAAAAATATTTTTTAAAAATTAATTTATATAAAATATGTCTAAATAAGTGCCCAAGGTGAACCTACATTCAAAAATATCAAGAGGTTATACATACCTTCCCACCTGTAATTAGAATTAACTTTAATTGAATCTGTTTTCCAAGCCCACTTTTGTAAGGCACATTACAAAACTTCCTCCAAAGATAACAATTTGAATCTGATCTAACTATGGACATTATTAGGCAATCACTATCAGTGAGCAGGTAGTAAAATTGTATTCTAAGAATAAATCACTGTTCTCATCACTTTGACACTCAATGCTAACATTAATCTCATGTATCTCTATAAATAGATGTTAGATCTATAAAGCTAGATTTGCTTTATTAAATAGCAATAATCACTATATTGGAAGATATGTTCCCATGGTAAGATTTTAAATGTTTATAGGAGAATCTACTATTTTGTTTAAGCTTTACAAGTCCAGACGACAAAATAGACACAAACATATGAAATATGAATACCTCATGATCCAGGAATTCCACTTCCAGGTTTAGAATTATCAGAAAGTGGTCTATATGGTCACCAAAAAACAAACACTAAAATGTGTACAGCAGCATGATTCATAAATCCAAAATCCTGAAACAACCTAAGCATCTACCAACAGTCAAATAAATAACAGTTGTATATTCATACAATAGAATAATACACAGTAATGAGAATAAATAAACTACAATTACAGACAATAACAAATGATTCTCACAGTCACAATGTTGAATGAATGAAGGATTACTGGATGATTCCAATTACATCAAGGTTGAAAACAGACAAAACCTAATTGCTATGTTAGAAGCCAGAAGAGCATTTACACTAGGGGACAGGGTTGATGAATGGAAAGTGGCATGGAGAGTTCCTGGGATTCCACTCCCATTTGTTTCTTGATGTGGATGTGTGCATTCTGAAAATTCACTGAGCTATGTATTTTTGTGCATTTTTTGGATGCATATTTAAATTGAAAAGAGAAGAGCGGCGAGAAGGGGACAAGGGGAGTGAGGAGGAGGAGAAAGACAAAGAGAAAATAAGGGAAGAGAAATAACAACCAAAAAAAATATGAAACTCATTTCTTGCCAGATACCTGATGACAAGATCCTGTGTTGCCACCAAGGAGCCCAACTTTTCTTCTTGTTTACAAATGTTCATGCTAACAGGATTGATAGTATATTTCTTACTTAACTGTTTTATTTGATTCATCATGTCAGAGCCTATTTCAAGAATAAAAAAGTCCAATTTTTAGATTTCCTTCCACCGAACAGAATAACATACATTGCAACATCCCCAAAAAATAGTTTTTCAAATTTTAGAAACAAAATCATCACCTAAAATTCATACTTATGGGGGCTAAGGGAGGTAAGGGAAGAATGGAAGAAGGATGGATTGTGTAGACTGAAATGAGGGATGGAGAGGGGGCAGGGAAGGAAAGATAATAGAATGAGACAAACATCATTACTCTATGTATGTATGAATACACAAATGGTATGATTGTACTTTGTGTACAACCAGAAAAATGATAGTTGTACTCCATTTGTCTACAATGAATCAAAATAAAAAATAAAAAATAAATAAAAAATAAAATTCATACCAGCTTTTCTTCTTCCTAAAAAAACGAGGATTTATTTACCTACTGTTATTTCTATGTTTCTGTCTCTTGACAGGTATTCTAACACAGGTCCAGATACATAGCCAGATCCAAGAACCAAGACCTTTTTCTTGGTACTCATTGAAAGTGACTGAACACGTTCTCTGTGGGGAAAAAAAAAAAAGAGGTGAGGGGGGATCATTTAAGATCTTATGCTTTTTAAATGGCAGACTCTTGTAGTTCTTAAATAAAGCAAAACCTAGACTATGAAGCAATAATTTCTCCCCAGACTACTTAAACAAGAACCTCAACAGAAATTCCTTATACCAAGATTTTTCATTTCCATTTTAGATTTTGTACAATGAAGAGGAAAGCCTGACGTCTCTGATATGTCCTGTGTCTATAGACCTCCAGTGCAGACTCTGGACCACTTCTTGGCTTACTCATAACTCTGGGTTGGCTTTACAGTGTTTCCTTCCAGGGAGTGGGATTCAGTCACACTAAGGGTTTTCCTTTAGATACTTGATTTTAGTCCTCACAACAATGCAAAGAGACAATAATCTGAGATCAGTATTATTGACATTGGAAGTTGTTTTGTCACGTATCTTTAGGGTCATAGGAGGATCATAGGAGAAGGGTCAAAACCATAGCTCTAAAATTACAAATGCAATGGTTTTACTGTGGAAACGTAAGGCTAATTCCAGGAGGGAGTTTCATTTCTGAACAGTTTGTTCCATCAGAATTCAAATCTTATTTTGGGAAAAAAACCTCTCTTTCCTACAACAGTGACAAAGACATCTTTATAAATCCATTAATGCTTTGAATATGGAAGGCACTTGAAGAGTGAATCAAATTCCCAAATATCAACATGAAACCATGGAACTGTCCTGGTGCCAGAGGCTGTTGGAATCTTTAGGCCAGGATGTCTCTCAAACTATAATCCATGAACCTTTTCATTATTAACAAATGAAAAAATAGAAATATAATATGTTCCTGCTTCTCTTCAATCACAACATACACATATCACTGAAAAAAAGAGATCTCCCCTAGGCTGGGGATATAGCTCAGTTGGTAGAGTGCTTGCCTCGCAAGCACAAGGCCCTGGGTTCAATCC